>JAKVIS010002172.1:0-25038 GCA_033119425.1 Bufotes viridis | reverse complement strand
GCGAACATTGAGCCCTCACACATCTCTGTAGAGATAACTATAAAAAGTTATGGGTCAGAATACGGCAATGACAAGAAAAATAAACTTTTTTTTTTTTTCAGCATTAAAACACAAGAAAAACTATACAAGTGTGGTATCACCATAATCACACTAACCCGGAGCATGAAGAACACAAGTTAATTTTACCACAGAGTGAACATCATAAAAACAAAACACATAAAACTGTGTTGGAATTCCATTTGTTTGCCCCACAAAACACAAGCCTTAATATAGCAACGTGAATGGAAAAATAAAAATTTTATGACTTCAGGAATGTAGAGAGAGAAGAACTGAAATGCAAAAACAGAAAATCTTTGCATCACGAAGGGGTTAATGGCTGCTACACCTGTAGACCGCTATATACAATCAGTCTTCATTTTCCCTTTTATCCTCGTTTTTATTTTGGTGTTTATAACAGGGCACATGAATTATTTTACATGTCACGTCCTCTTCTACATTATATATGTTCTTTTTCTTTACTTATTTTAGTCTTTTTTTTTAGCGATATCTCAGCAGGTAAATCCACCTGTGCTCCATCATTGACATTCTGGGAGTCCACACCATCTTGCTGACATGTCCTGCACTGATGACAGGCTATAGATGTGTTTGCGACTATTGCGGACAATCTTTCTTTATCAGTTACCTGCTGTTTATACAGGTACTAGAGCTGAGACCAGTGATCGGCTGTAGCAGTTATATGTGCATGTGCGGCACATCATCACTGACAATACTGGTGGGGACCACCAGAGCTGTGCCATGGAGGATGCACAGGCCTAAATGTTTCTGGCGCAGGCACAGGTCGCAGCACAGTAAGGGGGCGTGGCAGCAGGGGTCACTTCAAGAGGCCTGAGCTCCTAGTGTCAGCTAGCGGTCATGTCTTGACCAGCAACTCAGCGGTTTTTAAATGGTTGACTCGATATTCGACTTCTTTGCAAGTGACATCAGAAACCCCCAGCCATGAGTCAGTGGGTTTGTCAGACAACCATTAGTTGACATGGCCCAGAAGCAGCCCCTGTGCCCTCACCTGTCCTTAACCTGCCTCTGTCCTTTTCTGTTCCCTCAGCCAGAGAAGTACTATATGCTGTGGGCTCAGCTCTACTATACAGCGAGGAAGAGCTACTAGAGGACAGTCAGAAGCTACTTCCCAGCCAAGATCCAGTGGAGACATATGCCGCTTCCTCTGATAGGCGGGCAAGTAGTGGTGAGGAGAGTAATCTGGGAGGTGGTTTTGCGAGCAGTCAGGCTCCTGGCTCAGAGACCATTGAGGAGGACATCAGTGACGTGTAGACACTACTCGATGATGGTATAGCCGATCGCAATTGAGAGCCAGGTAACAAAGAGGCTTCATCATCGGGATAAGAGGGTGGCAGCTTGCGCATGAGGCAGCTGTGGAGCAAGCAAGTTGCTAGCATGGCCGGGAGTCAACAGGGTGGAATCAGTGGGAAGTCGGGAGCCAAACGTGCCTGGTGTAGACCACCTGCTTCGCAGGAGCCTACAGGCCCGAAAAGTAATCGTGCAGTGGTTTACGGAGGCAGTGCTGGTAGCAGTAAGTAAGTGCAGAGTGTTGGGGGTATAAAAAAAGGGATGGCGATGTTCAAGTCAGTTTTAAAGGGATGGCGATGTATAAGTCACTTTTAAAGGGGCTGCAGTGTTCAAGTCACTTTTAAAGGGGCGGCAATGTTCAAGTCACTTTTAAAGGGATGGCGATGTTCTACTCTTTGACTGTTTTGATATTAAATGTTATTTTTGATGGTTCTTATGACTATGATAACTAATAATTGTATTTTAGAACTGTGGGATTACATGATTTAATTGTTATCTTGCAGGAAATGTTGGAGAAGGGGTACGACCGCAGAAGGTCAAGGGGCGAAAAGCAGGCCATAGTGCGGAGAATTGCTTTCCAGCTGTGGCAGAAGCATGGGTGCACTCATCGGAAGGATGCGATTCTAAAAAAGTGGTCAGATCTGAAGCGCCACCGGATGGATCTGATCACTAAGATCCGAGATAAATCTTTTCCAGGTACAATACTTATTTGCATAACTGAGCAGATAGATAACAATATGTTGGTGAGAGAAATAAGTATTTTAACCCTTTACAATAAATCACTTAGTACAGTGGCGTTGAAACTGATGGGAAAGGGTGCTAAAGGTGGCAATATGAGACCTCTTTCTGGGCCACATATGTTTTTGACTTTACACAGTTGACTTTGGCCCCTGAAGCTTGTCCAAACTCCTCGCACGTCTGGACGAGTGTAGACAACAAGCATCGATCAGGACAATTAGGCCACATGCCCAAATGAAGTCATAGACTCGAATCACTCTTGTTCCCTGGGGAGTGGCCCAACACCCAATAGCAGCAGTGAGTTGAAGCTGAACTTAATCAACGATGCTCAAAGGCAGAGTGCAGGGGGTACCCACAGGGTCCTGGTCCGGCAGGTCAAGGCAGACACTGATGATACTACACTTGATCTAAGCCAAAAGGAGAAGAAAGATAGGTGTAGTTAATTATTATGCCATCCAGACACTACCATAGATTAATTTGTGTACCTTTAACTGTAATTTGGCGTTACTTGTTTATCTTGGCATTTTTAAAAATTTGGTCATCATCATTACAGATGCTCCGCTTCCCAAAGTGAGAGCCAAGCTCTCTAAAAAGAAGAAGGCGGTGGAGGTGGAGGAGGAGACAGACCACTCGGACGAGGAGGAGCAGGAAGAGGCAGGGCCATCAGGCTATCGGGCCCATAGCCCACCTGCTGCAGTGGAGGAGGGTGATGACTCTGAGGAGGCAGAAGAGGAGATGGTCACTACCCCGACAAGAAGGTAAATGGATGATGTGGATATTTTTATTTATTCAGTGTCCCAGAAAGCTAATGTTACGGGTGGGAGTACTGATTTCCATAACGTATCTAACTGCCACATCCATTTTTGGAAGTACGATATAACAAGCATGCAATATATAAATTTTTGTAAGAATATATTTTAACAAACTATATTATTTTTTAAATGAAGAAAATATAATAAAACAGGCAACAAATAAAGTACAACATATAACAGTAATATAAAAATAAACACTAAAAAGTAATTAATCAACATCAAAACCATTAACGTAACTACTAAGTCAATAACCCAAAACTAAAAGGAACTATTATTAATCCTACCTAAACCAATATATAACAGATTTCAAGAAAAAATATCATCTGCTTTATATAACAATTAATGATTGTATTTTTAATGTACATTTCCAAATTTTATTTCATTTATTTTACAGCTGACAACATCATGTTAAAAAAATAAAAACAATGCGAAGGAAGCACCAGCTGCGAATGCAGCAGTTCAGGGAGCAGCAAACCAGGAAGATGAGGCAGCTCAAGATGCAGTTCTCCCACCAAATGCGAGCCATGGAGGAGGCTCATCTTAAGGACATCGATGATCTGCTGGAGGAGCAGAGAAAAATTAAAAATTACCCTAATTTTTTGGGTTATTTATATATTTATGTTAAAAAATAATTCTATTTTGTTAAAGATTATTTTATAAAACTATAATGTTAAATCAAATTTATTGCGTTTTGTTTGATTGGAAACAAAGGGTACAGATAGTGTTGCCCATATTAATAATTATTTTTCATTACTGTAATCTTTCAAGGGTTTCAAGTTCAACTGGTTTATGTGCTAGATCTGGTAAGGTTTCTGGTAAGGCTGTAAAACACACCCGGAAAGGGCTAGAGGGCTGCAAAAGGCAGCAAAATGTAGGTAAATCCCCTGCAAACAAATGTAGATAGGGAAATGATGAGTTAATATAAAATAAATAAAAATTAAACAATATTAATTGGAGTGAGGTCCCATAGCACAGAATCAGGCTTCAAGTCACCCACCAATGGAGAAGGTCACTTACTATTATTTCGACCCTAGCACCCAGACAAAGGAGAGAGGTCCCACAGCACATATTCAGGCATCATATCAACCACCACAGGAGTAGGTCACCATTTAGTTACTTTGACCCCTTCACCCAGACAGAGGAGAGAGGCCACACAGCACATATTCAGGCATCATATCAATAACCACACGACTAGGCCACCATTTAGTTACTTTGACCCCTGCACCCAGGAAGAGGAGAGAGGTTCCACAGCAGAGAATCAGGCATAATATCAACCACCACAGGAGAAGCCACCATAAAGTTACTTTGACCCCTTCACCCAAACAGAGGAGAGAGGCCACACAGCACATATTCAGGCATCATATCAACCACCGCAAGAGAAGGACACTTTTAGATACTTTGACCCCTGCACCCAGGAAGAGGAGAGAGGTCCCACAGCAGAGAATCAGGCATAATATCAACCACCACAGGAGAAGCCACCATAAAGTTACTTTGACCCCTTCACCCAGACAGAGGAGAGAGGCCCCACAGCACATATTCAGGCATCATATCAACCACCGCAAGAGAAGGACACTTTTAGATACTTTGACCCCTGCATCCAGGAAGAGGAGAGAGGTCCCACAGCACAAATTCAGGCATCATATCACACACCACAGGAGAAGGTCTCTTTCAGTGACTTAGGCCTTTGGACCCAGACAGAAGAGAGAGGTCAGAGATTAGCTTCATATCCCCCAGCACAGCAGAAGACCGCTTTATTTGACTTAGGCCTCAGCACCCAGACAGAGGAGAGTTTCATTCAACTGTGGGTTACATAAAATTTGTATTAAATAAAGAAGTGGCCCGTAGTACAAAAAGACATGTTTTAGGCAGTTATTAAGGACTACTCTGCACAAGGGAGGGACAGGTCCTGTGGGATCCATGCCTGGTTCATCTTTATGAACGTCAGCTTGTCCACATTGGCTGTGGACAGGCGGCTGCGCTTGTCAGTAATGACGCCCCCCGCCGTGCTGAATACGCGTTCTGATAAAACGCTGGCCGCTGGGCAGGAAAGCACCTCCAAGGCATAACATGCTAACTCTGGCCACGTGGACAATTTTGAAACCCAGAAGTTGAATGGGGCCGAACCGTCCGTCAGTACGTGGAGGGGTGTGCAGACATACTGTTCAACCATGTTAGTGAAATGCTGCCTCCTGCTAACACGTTCCGTATCAGGTGGTGGGGCAGTTAGCTGTGGCGTGGAGACAAAACTTGTCCACATTTCTGCCATGCTAACCCTGCCCTCAGAGGAGCTGGCCGTGACACTGCTACATGGGCGACCTCTAGCTCCTCCTCTGCCTTGGCCTTGGCCTTCCACCTGTTCCCCTGTGACAGTTGGGAATGCTCTCAGGAGCGCGTCTACCAGCGTGCGCTTGTACTCGCGCATCTTCCTATCACGCTCCAGTGCAGGAAGTAAAGTGGGCACATTGTCTTTGTACCGGGGATCCAGCAGGGTGGCCACTCAGTAGTCAGTACACGTTAAAATGTGGGCAACTCTGCTGTCGTTGCGCAGGCACTGCAGCATGTAATCGCTCATGTGTGCCAGGCTCCCCAGAGGTAAGGACAAGCTGTCCTCTGTGGGAGGCGTATCGTCATCGTCCACCGTATCCCCCAGCCACGCACTAGTGATGGGCCTGAGCTGTGTGGGCTGCCACCCTGCTGTGAACCTGCTTCATCCTCGTCCTCCTCCACCTCCTCCTCATCCTCCTCGTCCTCCATTAGAGTGCCTTGGCTGGCGACTTGTGAACCTGCCCTCTGCTGCTTCAAAAACCTCCCTCTGAGCTACTTCTAACAGACTGGCCTGAAAGTCTTAGAAACGAGCCCCTCCTCCTCCTCCCCTCCTCCACCTGGGCCACCTCCTCTTCCATCATTGCCCTAAGCGTCTTCTCTAGGAGACATAGAATTGGTATTGTAACGCTGATAACAGTGTCATCGCCACTGGCCATGTTGGTGGAGTACTCAAAGCAGTGCAGCAGGGCACACAGGTCTCGCATGGAGGCCCAATCATTGGTGGTGAAGTGGTGCCGCTCCGCAGTACGACTGACGCGAGCGTGCTGCAGCTGAAACTCCACTATGGCCTGCTGCTGCTCGCACAGTCTCTCCAGCATGTGCAAGGTGGAGTTCCACCGGGTGGGCACGCCGCATATGAGGCGGTGAGCGGAAGGCCGAAGTTCCGCTGTAGCGCAGACAGGCGAGCAGCGGCAGGATGTGAACGCCGGAAGCGCGCACAGACGGCCCGCACTTCATGCAGCAGCTCTGACATGTTGGGGTAGTGGTGAATGAACCTCTGCACCACCAAATTCAGCACATGCGCCAGGCAAGGGATGTGCGCCAAACCGGCTAGTCCCAGAGCTGCCACGAGATTTCGCCCATTATCGCATACCACCAGGCCTGGCTTGAGGCCCACCGGCAGCAACCACTCGTCCGTCTGTTGTTCAATACCCCGCCACAACTCCTGCGCGGTGTGGGGCCTGTCCCCCAAACATAAGAGTTTCAGAATGGCCTGCTGACGCTTACCCCGGGCTGTGCTGAAGTTGGTGGTGAAGGTGTGTGGCTGACAGGAGGAGCTGGTGGAAGCAGTGGAGGAGGAAGCCGAGTAGGAGGAGGAGGCTACAGGAGGCAGAGAATGATGCCCTGCGATCCTAGGTGGCGGAAGGACGTGCGTCAAGGAACTCTCCGCCTGGGGCCCAGCCGCCACTACATTCACCCAGTGTGCAGTTAGTGAGATATAGCGTCCTTGGCCGTGCTTACTGGTCCACGTATCTGTGGTTAGGTGGACCTTGCCACAAATGGCGTTGCGCAGTGCAGACTTGATTTTATCAGACACTTGCATGTGCAGGGAAGGCACGGCTGTCTTGGAGAAGTAGTGGCGGCTGGGAACCACATACTGGGGCACAGCCATGGCCATCAGCTGTTTGAAGCTGTCTGTGTCCACCAGCCGGAATGACAGCATTTCAAAGGCCAGTAGTTTAGAAATGCTGGCATTCAGGCCACGGGCTCGAGGGTGACTAGGTGGGAATTTGCGCTTCCTCTCAAAGGTTTGAGAGATGGAGAGCTGAACGCTGCTGTGTGAAATAGTGGAGACGCTAGGTGACGGTGGCGGTGGTGGTGGTGGTGTCGGTGGCACATCCTAAGTTTGCTACTCGGCAGGTGGCAACATTCCTCTCGAGGCGGAAGCCGAGGCAGCAGCGGTAGAGGTAGCAGGGGGATCCTGAGCGTGTTCCTTGTTTTTGAGGTGTGCACTCCACTGCAGTTCATGCTTTGCATGTAGATGCCTGATCATGCAGGTGGTGCTCAGGTTAAGAACGTTAATGCCTCGCCTCAGGGTCTGATGGCACAGCGTGCAAATCACTCTGGTCTTGTCGCTCAGCACATTGTTTGAAGAAGTGCCATGCCAGGGAACTCCTTGAAGATGCCTTTGGGGTGCTGGGTCCCTGTTGGCGCTGGCCAATAGCAGGCGAACTCTCGGGACGGCGGGTGTTCTGCTTTTGCCCCCTGCTCCTCTTTGGCTTCGCTGTTGTCTCGGTCTCACCACTGCCTCTTCCTCTGAACTATTTAAGTCAGCGGCACGACCTTCAGTCCATGTGGGGTCTAAGACCTCATCGTCCTCTGCATCGTCTTCCACCCAGTCTTCCTCCTGACCTCCTCCTGTTCAGTCTGCACAATGCAATAAGACGCGGCAGTGGGCACCTGTGTTTCGTCATCATCAGAGACTGGGTGACTCTGCTGTGGTGGTATTCCCATGTCGTCATCATCTGGATACATAAGTGGTTGTGCGTCAGTGCATGGTATGTCTTCCACCGCTAAGGAAGGGCTAGGTGGACGCCCTGGGAACCCCTGCCAGCAGAGTCTTCAAACAGAAGAAGAGACTGCTGCATAACTTGAGGCTCGGACAGTTTCCCTGATATGCATGGGGGTGATGTGACAGACTGATGGGCTTGGTTTTCCGGTGCCACCTGTGCGCTTTCCGCAGAAGACTGGGTGGAAGACAATGTGGTGAACGTGCTGGAAGCACTGTCGGCCACCCAATCGACTACTGCCTGTACATGCTCAGCCCTTACCATCCTCATAACGGCATTGGGCCCCACCAAATATCGCTGTAAATTCTGCCGGCTACTTGAGGGAGTTGGTTCACTACTTTGTTCACCTGAGGGCGAACGTCCACGTCCACTACCAGCAACAGAGGCTCCACGGACACCACCACGACCGCGTCCCCGTCCCTTAATAGAATGTTTCCTCATTGTTGCGATTCAACTCGCACCACAATAAAATATATTAATTTTAAGCCCAAAAATTCCCACCCTGGAAGATATAATTCCTTTTTACGCTATAAATTACAAGATGACTGCTGCAAATTGGACACCAGAATTTTTTAAATGCTACTTATGTTAAATGAATTCCCACAGTGGGAGAACTATTTCCTTTTCAAAGGAGTAACAACGTGCGGCCTACTATTTCGGGTGTCACCAACACCAGATTGATTAAATTGGCCTTTTTGGAACCAAAATGACAACACTGGACAATATAATGCCTTTTTCTGGTATTAATTACAAGAAGACTGCTGCAAATTGGACACCAGAATTTTTTAAATGCTACTTATGTTAAATGAATTCCCACAGTGGGAGAACTATTTCCTTTTTAAAGGAGTAACAACGTGCGGTCTACTATTTAGGGTGTCACCAACACCAGATTGATTAAATTGGCCTTTTTGAACCAAAATGACAACACTGGACACTATAATGCCTTTTTCTGGTATTAATTACAAGAAGACTGCTGCAAATTGGACACCAGAATTTTTTAAATGCTACTTATGTTAAATGAATTCCCACAGTGGGAGAACTATTTCCTTTTTAAAGGAGTAACAACGTGCGGTCTACTATTTCGGGTGTCACCAACACCAGATTGATTAAATTGGCCTTTTTTGAACCAAAATGACAACACTGGACACTATAATGCCTTTTTCTGGTATTAATTACAAGAGGACTGCTGGTATTTCAGAACACCGGAATTTTTAAAATGCTCGTTTTGGTACATAAATTGCCCACACTGGGAGAAATATTGCCTAAACCTTTTTACAGTATTATTTACTGAAGGAGTGCTTCTTCTGGTCTAACACCAGAATTATGTTTGTTACAGGGAAAGATTTTTTTAATTTATATTTCTGGCAAAAAAAAAAAAAAAAATAATTTCTGGCTGACAGTATTGGACTCGGCTGTAGTGGCACTGGCTAGCCTAGCTGGAACAGCACATTCATGGGATTTGCTATCCAAGTGGGTTACTTTCAGTTTCACCACTGATATATTAAATATATTGGCAGTTAGTATGGGTGACACAAGCACAGCCAAACCCCTGATGTAGTATATCTATGAAAAAATCGACTATTACATGAGATTAATGGACGCTGTGGCAGCTTTTGCTGGCGCACCACAAGTCCCAAAATGGCCGCCGCCTATCAGCCCAGTAACATGTGCCAGAAAATGGTCTGCCCAGCCAGAAAAAAAATTGACTTTGACTGAGCAGCTGAATCGCTGTTGTTCTGTGTCACAGGAGTAGATTTTTCAATTCTTTGGAGCTTTTCTTTGGACTCTGTGGCAGCTTGAGCTGGCGCACCACAGGTCCCAAAATGGCCGCCGCCGGTCAGCCCAGTTACATGTGCCGTAAAAATCGATCTGGCCAGTGTAAAAAAAAAATAACTTTCAGTGAACAGCTCAGCTGAGTTGTTTTGATTCACTGGTGTAGATCTTTCACTTCTTCTCAGGTTTTTTTCTCGATTATTCCCTGCCTATCTCGCCCTCACAGCAGCTGCATCTATCCCTGTTCTATTCACATCGGGAGTGAGCACGTCCCGACGTGCGCACAAGCTTATAAAGAGGCTGAGTCACATGCTGCACTTGGCCAATCACAGCCTTGCCAATAGTAGGCATGGCTGCGATGGCATCTTAGGGCAAGTAGTATGATGCATGTTGATTGGCTGCTTTGCAGCCTTTCAAAATGCGCCACAAAAATGACGAACTACAAAACCGAACCCGAATTTTTATGAAAATGTTCGGATTCGGGTCGTGTCACGAAAACCCCAAAATTGACTACGGACCGGAACTATTCTCGAAATGTGCGTCAACAACACTAGTGCTATTCGTATCCCATCTTAAGTTCTAATCGCATTCGATTTTAACTTATGCTTTTGCCAGGCATCGCATTGTATTTTAACTTACTGCTGATGCCTGGCCAAAAAAAAATAATGCATAAGTTAACATCGAATGCGATTAGAACTTACGAGTGATACTATAGCACTGCGTGCTAGAACAGCACGCACACGATTATTCGAATTTTGTATTATCGCGATACAAAACCAAACAGTAAAGTTAAAATCGAATGCAATTAGAACGTGTAGTGTGATGCGATTTATTTGAGTTCTAAGAATCGCATTGCGATTTCTGCTTCAGCCAGATTCCGTGCTAATGGAGCATCTACATCACCATGGGAACAATGCTAGAATGTACTGTCGGATTTGAGAAGTTGAAATCGCAATGCGATTAGCTAAATATATAAGAATCACATTGCGATTTCAACGTAATTCAAACATCCGACAGTACATTCTACTGGAGGAGGCGTTCCCATGGTGATCGGTAGCTCAAAGTTGTAATCGCAATGCGATTTCAGCTTTAAGCCTGTACTATTCTGCTATATAGTACTTTCAAAATGCGCCGAGAGAACATGCCGAACTCCGAACCCGAACCCGAACTTTTACGAAAATGTTCGGGTTCGGGTCCGTGTCACGAACACCCCAAAGTTCGGTACGAACCCGAACTATTCTCGAACTGTTCGCTCAACACTATTCAGGAGCTACCTCCTCACCGGGAGTATGACTGTCCCATTGATCTCATTCCCGGGTCTGCACTTCCAAGCTACCAAAGTCACGCCTGTACAATCTCTCCCAACCAGAAAGAATCGCTATGCGTACCTATATCTCTGAGAGTCTGGGTAAGGGGCATATCCGTCCCTCAAAATCACCTGTTGCCGCTGTTTTTTTTTTTTTTGTTAAAAAAAAAGATGGCTCTTTAAGACCTTGCCTAGATTTTAGGGAGCTGAACCGTATCACGATTCGTGATCCCTATCCGCTTCCTCTCATCCCGGACCTCTTCAATCAAATTGTTGGGGCCAAGGTTTTTTCCAAATTGGATTTGAGAGGCGCATACAACCTGGTCAGGTTCAGAGAGGGGGACGAATTGAAAACGGCCTTTAATACCCCTGAGGGGCATTTCGAGAACCTCGTTAAGCCTTTTGGATTGATGAATGCTCCGGCCGTCTTCCAGCATTTTGTTAACAGTATTTTCTACCATTTAATGGGGAAATTTGTGTTGGTGTATCTTGATGATATTTTGATTTTTTCCTTTGATGTCAGGTTTTGCGGATTCTGCGGGAAAATAAAATATACGCCAAGCTGGAGAAATGTGTTTTTATGGTATCGGAGATTCAATTTCTGGGTTTTCTCCTCTCTGATTCTGGTTTTCGCATGGACCCGGAGAAGCTCCGTGCTGTGCTTGAATGGGAGCTTCCTGGGAATCAGAAGGCACTGATGCGATTTCTGGGTTTTGCTAACTATTACAGAAAGTTCATTTTGAATTATTCCTCTGTTGTCAAGCCGCTCATTGATATGACAAAAAAGGGGGCAGATTTTTCCTCTTGGTCGGAGGAGGCGGGTACAGATTTTTCTAATATTAAAGAAAGTTTTGCGTCTGCACCCATCTAAGTGCATCCCGATGTCTATTTACTAGTGTTGAGCGAACAGTTCGAGCATCGTTCGGGTTCGTACCGAATTTTGGGGTGTCCGGGACACGGACCTGAACCCGGACATTTTCAAAAAAGTTTGGGTTCGGGTCCGTTGTTCGGCGATTTCTTCCCGCTTTCTGAAGGGCTGCACAGCAGCCAATCAGCTAGCGTTTTACTTCTTGCCCTAAGAGCCCATCACAGCCATGCCTACTAATGGCATGGCTGTGATTGGCCAAGTGCAGCATGTGACTCAGCCTCTATTTAAGCTGGAGTCACGTAGCGCCGCACGTCACACTGCTCTGATTAGTGTAGGGAGAGGACGCAGCTTCTGTGAGGGCGAGATTAGGCAGGGAAAAGTCAGCAACAGCACCTAATGAACGGATCGATCTACAGCTGTAAATGATTGAACTTCTGCTAGTTACTTGCTCACTGGTTTTTAGGCTGCACAGAGCGTTTTTCTGTCACTTATTTTCTGGGTTGAACGGCGGCCATTTTGTGACTTGTGGTGCACCAGCACAAGCTGCCACCAAGTCCATCAATCCATCAATACTAGGTTTTTTTTGCTATATCCTACATCAGGGGCTTGGCTGTGCTAATTGTCACCCCTAGAAACTCAGGATAGCAATTTCTATATTTTATTAAGGGGTTAAATACAATTGCCCAAATACCAATCCCCTAAATCTGGTGTTCCAGCTTTGGCTAGACAAGTATAATACTGTCTTCTGTCTGGCAAAGGATAGATTATTTTCTGTGGTGAAATTCAATTGCCAAAATAGCAATACCATAAATCAGTGGTTTCAGCTGTGGCTGGCAAAATAGAATAGTGTCCGCCAAAACATATATTTTGTTCTGGGGTGAAATTAATCTGCCAAAATAGCAATACCCTGAATCTGGTGTCCCAGCTGTTGCAGGCCAGATTTCATAGTGTCTGCCAAAACATATATTTTGTTCTGGGGTGAAATTAATCTGCCAAAATAGCAATACCCTGAATCTGGTGTCCCAGCTGTTGCAGGCCAGATATCATAGTGTCAGGAATCGAACCTGTGACCAGTCATGTCCCAGGCAGTAGCTCTAGCCACTAGACTACCAGCCCTTCTGGACTTTTCCTCCTGCTGAACTCTTTGATCTATCTTGCTCCAGCCTACTCTTGTTCATCAGTCTTGATTCCGTGCACCTGTTACTTCCCCTTTATAAGCCCAGCCTCTAGCACCAGACCTCTGCTAGTTATTTGTGCCTCCAAGCCTGTAGCAAGCTTCCTCTCTGCTCCTCCACGACCACTGCTGTTTACCTTTGTTGCCGACCCGGACCATTTGACCTCGCTGAACTGCCGCCTGCATTGACCCTTTGCCTTCCACCGACCACGCCTCTGTCTACTCTTGCTGTTACCTCGCTGCCATCTCTACTGCCGACCCGGACTGATCGACCACGCTACCTGCCTTCTGCTTCTGTGGGTCTTTGCCACTGGAATCCAACCACCAGCCGGCTGTCCTCTGACTCAGGTGAGCCAAGGACCGTTACACATAGTGTCTGCCAAAACATATATTTTGTTCTTGGCTGAAATTCAATTGCCAAAAAAGCAATACCCTGAATCTGGTGTCCCAGCTGTTGCAGGGGAGGATTCATAGTGTCCGTCAAAACATATATTTTGTTCTGGGGTGAAATTCAATTGCCAAAATAGCAATACCCTGAATCTGGTGTCCCAACTGTTGCAGGCCACGTTTCATAGTGTCCGCAAAAACATATATTTTGTTCTGGGGTGAAATTCATTTGCCAAAATAGCAATACCCTGAATCTGGTGTCCCAGCTGTTGCAGGCCACGTTTCATAGTGTCCGTCAAAACATCTATTTTGTTCTGGGGTGAGATTCAATTGCCAAAATAGCAATACCCTGAATCTGGTGTCCCAGCTGTTGCAGGCCAGGATTCATAGTGTCCGCAAAAACATATATTTTGTTCTGTGGTGAAATTCAATTGCCAAAATAGCAATACCCTGAATCTGGTGCCCCAGCTGTTGCAGGCCCGGATTCATAGTGTCCGCAAAAACATATATTTTGTTCTGGTGTGGCATTCAATTGCCAAAATAGCAATACCCTGAATCTGGTGTCCCAGCTGTTGCAGGCCAGGATTCATAGTGTCCGCAAAAACATATATTTTGTTCTGGTGTGGCATTCAATTGCCAAAATAGCAATACCCTGAATCTGGTGTCCCAGCTGTTGCAGGCCAGGATTCATAGTGTCCGCAAAAACATATATTTTTTTTCTGGGGTGAAATTCAATTGCCAAAATAGCAATACCCTGAATCTGGTGTCCCAGCTGTTGCAGGCCACGTTTCATAGTGTCCGTCAAAACATATATTTTGTTCTGGGGTGACATTCAATTGCCAAAATAGCAATACCCTGAATCTGGTGTCCCAGCTGTTGCAGGCCAGGATTCATAGTGTCTGCAAAAACATATATTTTGTACTGGGGTGAAATTCAATTGCCAAAATAGCAATACCCTGAATCTAGTGTCCCAGCTGTTGCAGGCCAGGATTCATCGTGTCCGTCAAAACATATATTTTGTGGGGGGGCGTGGCCTGACCGGGCTTGATGGCGGCTGCGTGTTAGCAGAGCTCCCGCTTCCAGGCCCTTTCTCAGCCTTAATCACAGCACCACCCGTAGCACGGTATGAAGATACAACCGAAGGAGTGCCCGCTGACTCCACCTGGGCACTCTAAAAGCACGGACTCTGCAGCAGATATGGAGAAGTTCCTCCACAAGAGATCACATTCAGCCATGCCGAAGGCCGGTAAGATGGCGCCGGCGCCTCATGGTGAGAGCCTGCGAAGCGGTGTCCTCACAAGCGGATGGTGACCGCGCTGTGGGAGATACAGGAGGACACTACTCGCCTCACTGGGGACCCTATCCTCACTAAGGACTATCTGGACAGAGCCTTACAAAGGGCCCTGGCTCCGATTGCAGCTGACCTGGCTATCATTAAACGGATGTCCGCCATATTGGCGAGAGGGTCGAGGTACTTGAGCAAACTCAGGACGCTCTGCTATCCTTCAATACAGCGATTAAAGATACAGTCTGCACCCACACTCGAGCCATGAACAACCTTTTATTACAGATGGAGGACCAGGAGAATCGCAACAGAAGAAGGAACATAAGGATTAGAGGCCTCCCTGAAGCTGAGGATACAGAAGACCTATTCCTCACGATGCAATCCCTTTTCACTCTGCTGCTGGGGCCGGAACATGCGGCTCAGATCACTGTAGAACGGGTTCACAGGGCGTTGCGCCCGAGACCTTTGTCTCGAGATAACCCCAGAGATGTGATATGCGGGATTCTAAGCTACCGGGACACTGAACTAATTTTGCAAGCGGCCAGATCCAAGGGAGGCTTCGTTTGCAGGGGCGGAGGTCCATATATATCAAGACCTGGCTACCTCAACGTTGCAAAGCGCCGGTTGCTGAAGCCCCTCACAGATCAGCTACGCGCCTCTAAAGTGCCATACAGATGGCTGTTCCCATTCGGCATTTTGATCTCAGCAGGCAACCGTAGGCTCACGGTCCGCACTCCTGATGATTTGTCCTTAGTTTGGGAAGCACTTAGTCTGTCGCCGATGGACATACCCTCGTGGCTCCCTGTACCTGTTGCGGATGAGCTGCCGCCTCTTCCTGCCATAGCGGAATGGAAACAAGCCAAGCCGCAGCGACCCGGCAAAAACAAGAAACATCGCTCTTGACTCTCTTGGGCGTCCGGGCACCGGGTGATGTGACTGTTTCGCTACTCTGACAGTATATGTTCTTTTCCTTTCTTGCTGTTAGTACTGATCATAGTTGTGATAATGTAGGCGCTTTGCTTTACTATTTTTCTGTTAGCTGCACATCTGGCGTAAGGCGCTACTATCTGATGTTTAGGGGTCTCTTTGAGTTCTTTGAGTCCTCTTCGCTTTCTGATATCTCTTTCTCCCTATCTCTCCTGTTTGTCGTGCAGATTGGGGTGCGATTATGCTATGGTTTCCGTTATGTTCTATCTATGTATACAACTTCGATTTACATTCTATATGGGGACCATTCCTTGCGATGGCTGAGAAGGTGGGGTTCTGGGCCGGTCGGGATATTACATGCTCACCGTGTGGGGGTTTATTACCCCGCTACCCTTCCGTATCCTGTGTTCCCACCTCTCTCATCTGGTACACACAGGGATACCTCTAGCAATATGTTATGGGATTGACATAAGTTCTCTTGTATTGTCTGTTTTATTTGTTCTTGTTTCTGGTACATGGTCCGAATCGCTTGACCTATTGAGTGCATGTATGTTGGCTAAATGGCTCCTTTAACAATATCCTTTTGCACGTTTAACGTGCATGGTTGCAATCATCCGGTGAAGCGAAGCAGAATCTTTCAAACGCTCAGGAAATTGGGCGCTGAAATAATTCTTCTTCAAGAAACCCACTTCACTTCTGCCAGGCTCCCTAATCTGAATAATACATCCTATGACCGGTGGTATCACGCCTGCTATGGCGTCGGCCAGGGGAGTAAGTGTCGGTTTTAAAAAAGGTATACCCTTTAGCCTCCACTCGGAACTTAAGGACCCTGAGGGAAGATTTATACTGCTGAGAGGAGAGATAGGACATACAGTAGTCACTATATGTAATGTCTACGCCCCTAATGTAAAAACGGCCTCTTGGCTTAAGGTACTATTGGGAAAGATAGCTGCATTCTCTGCGGGACTTTTAGTAGTGGGAGGCGACTTCAACCTTACCCTGAACCCCTTGCTTGACTCCTCTGCTCGGAGGTCCTCAGTCTCTTTCAGAGCCTTGAGATCAGTCCAGAAACACCTTCAAGATCTTTATCTTTGTGATGTTTGGAGATCGGTGCATGGGGAGAGGAGGGATTATACGTTTTACTCGAATCCCCACAAATCCTATCAAAGATTGGATTATCTCTTTATTACTAACAGGTACCTTACTTCTGTCCCTGCTTCGACAGTACACAATATCACCATATCTGACCATGCACCGGTCTCCTTCATCCTTTCTTTTCCAGATCTTTGTAGTAGGGAATGGACGTGGCGCCTAAATCCTACCCTTCTTGACTCCAAGGCTCGGACAGCAGATATTGAACGTAAACTTGATGACTATTTCGCTCTCAACAAAGGTACGGCCTCGACAGATGTGATGGTCTGGGAGGCGCATAAAACGGTTATAAGGGGAGAGTTCATAGCCCTGGGTGCTCATGTAAAAGGAGAGGTTGAAGCGCATCTCTGATCTATTATCTCGCATAGAAGTATTAGAGCGCTCACACAAACAGTCACTGGCCATCTCCACTCTGGAGGAATTGAAATCCCTCAGACGAGAACTTGCAGGGCTATTAGATCAAAGAGCTGCTAGGGCTTACCTCAGGGTGAAGCATAAACAATATGTTCATGGGAATAGAGGTGGTAAGGTTATGTCTGCAATGATTAAGAAACGAGAGGATCAGATCTTTGTTAAACAGATGCGGTCCTCTAGTGGACAAGTGCATACGGATACCAGGGATATCTCACGCATTTTCAGTGAATATTATCACTCGTTGTACAATCTGCGACAAGGGGAAGATGTAGACGTTTTGGTCTCAAGGAAAATAGCTATAGAGAAATACCTGGGATCCCTATCCTTGCCCCTCATACCGACTTCATGCCAACAGGCCTTGATTGCTCCCGTGACGCTGGAGGAAGTGAAGAAAGTCCTACAATCCACACCCAAGGGTAAAAGCCCCGGCCCCGACGGACTTACGGTAGCGTACTATAAACGCTTTTTCACCATTTTGGGACCTCATTTGGTTTCACTTTTTAATGCCCTGCTTACGGGCTCCCCTTTGCCCCGCCAAGCATTGGAAGCTCATATAATAGTTTTGCCCAAACCAGGAAAGGATCGAGAAATCCCATCTAGCTACAGGCCTATCTCTTTGTTAAATGCTGACGTAAAGCTCTGGGCAAAGCTACTGGCCAGCAGATTATCACCTCTATTACCGGACCTGGTCTCGCCGGAGCAATCTGTATTTGTGGGGGGCAGGGAGTGTAGGGACAGCACATTCAGAGTCTTGCAGGCTCAACAATATGCAATGAAGACTGGCAAAAAGTTAGTCCTTTTAAGTACGGATGCTGAAAAAGCATTTGACAGAGTGGACTGGATGTTTTTGCGGTGTGCTCTGTCAAAATTTGGGCTCCCAGACCAATTTATTGATGCTGTGCTGTCCCTATACTCTGGCCCGTCTGCAAGGGTCCAGGTGAATGGTATTCTCTCCCCCTCGTTTGCAATAGCAAATGGGACCGAGGCAGGGATGCCCACTTTCCCCTACCTTATTTATTCTATGCCTTGAAACACTTGCCCAGGCTTTGCGTCAGGATCCTGACATTGAAGGCCTTACCATCGGCTCTGAGACCCATACTGTGGCAGCATTTGCCGATGATATGCTGCTTTTTCTGCCAGATCCGTTGGTGGCATTCCCGGCTCTTTTTAAATCAATTGGCAACTTTTGGGGAATTGTCCAACTTTAAAATTAATCTGGCAAAATGTAATGCCCTTGGTATTAACATCCCTGGACCTACTTTGGATAGACTTCGTATGGAATACCCCTTTCAATGGCAAGATACTTCCATTACTTACTTGGGGGTGAAGGTTACTAAAGATCCTTCAGACCTTCTTGCACACAATTATATCTCTCTCCTGTCTGATATAAAATTGCAACTCAATGAAATTAAGATTCCTTTCCTCTCCTGGATGGGCAAAAGAACCTTCTGAAAACTTATGTTGTTCCCCGTCTATTATACCTGATGCAGACCCTTCCTATTCCCCTTCCTCAATCCTTTTTAGCACAGATAAGAAGACTTTTCTCCCGATTTGTTTGGGGTCACGGTAGTCCCCGTCTATCTTATGCTGTCCTGGCCCGGCCCAAACACAAAGGAGGTTTTGGTCTTCCCGATATGGCTTATTATTATAAGTCGATTCAACTGAGACTTCATTCAGAAATCTGTAATCCTCATATTACTAAATTGGGATGCCTCATAGCTAGGTTCCTACTGGGGCCATCGGGGTGGCTAGATTGTGGGAATGGAAACCTAAGCGCCGGACAGATGGGGAAATTATGGGCCAACTGGCTGGGCTGATAGACATCTGGTCTATAGTATCCTCAAGGCTATATCCTCCTCAGCACATCTCCCCTTTAACACCAGTATGCTATCTCCCTTACCTGATAGAGAGACACTTTCGGGATGACACAGGGGCATGGGCAGCTTTGGGGCATTGCCCTCTACAGGAATTCTTGCCTAATCGTACAATTCCGAAGATTGACGACTTACGGATCAAGTACCCCCATGTCAAATGGTCCTCTCTTCATTATACTCAAATTGTAAGACTATGTAAAACATACTTGACCTGTTCTTCAGATAGTTTTTCAGATAGCACTGCCTCAACGTGGTATGACGCTTTGTTAACTCAGCGCCAAAATAGGAGAGGAACAATCTCCATGCTCTATGACCGATTGTTCACTGGCGTGGATTCGTCCTACCCTGACTATGTAGCAAAGTGGGAGGAAGATTTGGGTGACTCTTTTGACGCAGGGACTATCTCTTTGATACTTAAAAACTCGCATGGATTCTCTAGATGCACTAGAATACAGGAAAACGCCTATAAGGTGGTTACTAGGTGGTATAATACTCCAATTAAACTTAAGGCCATGGACCCCTCTCAGTCAGATAGGTGCTGGAGATGCGGTCAGGAATTAGGTACGCTGTACCACATTTGGTGGCAATGCCTTAAGATCAATACTTTTTGGCTGAGAATCTCTGATTGCATACACGAAATCTGTAACACGTCATCTCCTTTGACTCCTCAATCTGTGTTGCTGAATTTGCCGTCAGCAGATTATCCATTCCGTAAACACTCCTTACTATCTTCACTAGTCTCGGCTGCAAAGTTATTAATACCTATGCATTGGTTGCAGTCTATGCCTCCGTCAATAGGGGAGTGGATAGAAAAAGTACATGAGATATATCGATTGGAAGAACTGTCCAGCTGGGAATTGTACCTGCACCCTCAGTTTCTGAAGGAGTGGGGTCCATGGCTTTCCTGGTACCCTTCTCGCTCTTTTTCTTCCCCGGACTAGTAGTGTAGACCTTTTAATGCATGGTCGTAATATCAAGAAGATGGCCGTTATGCTGACGAACCTCCTCGCCCCCCCCCTTCCTCCCCCCACATTCCCACGCCTATCCCTTTACCTTGCTCTGTACCCGCACCTCTTTAGCATACACGCCTCTGCTTACACATGACTCAAAATAAGGATTCACCAATTGATGATGCTAGTACTGTAATCTAGTGGTACGGAGTGCCTCGCTTATAATGCTGCCATGGGGCTATATAAATATATACTGTATGTTTATGCTAATGCACATAATAAGTTTACTTATATGTTTCTGCAATATGTACGCTTATTCTACTTGTCTCATACTGCGATTTGCTATTGTTAATGACATAAGACCATTGTACCAAGATGTTGTTGTTCGGGATGTTTGGATTGTCATCATCTATTGTAAAATATGACATACTGCCTTTGTCAATGATGGCATTGTTCCTACTAAATAAAGATTTACAAAAAAAAACATATATTTTGTTCTGGGATTAAATTCAATTGCCAAAATAGCAATACCCTGAATCTGGTGTCCCAGCTGTTGCAGGCCACGTTTCATAGTGTCCGCCAAAACATATATTTTGTTCTGGGGTGAAATTAATCTGCCAAAATAGCAATACCCTGAATCTGGTGTCCCAGCTGTTGCAGGCCAGGTTTCATAGTGTCCGCCAAAACATATATTTTGTTTCCTGGGGTGAAATTAATTTGCCAAAATAGCAATACCCTGAATCTGGTGTCCCATCTGTTGCAGGCCAGGTTTCATAGTGTCTGCCAAAACATATATTTTGTTCTGGGGTGACATTCAATTGCCAAAATAGCAATACCCTGAATCTGTTGTCCGAGCTGTTGCAGGCCAAGTGTAAATCTGTCCATAAAAGGATACCTTTCATCCATGGCCTAAATACTAGCCCTAAAAGAGATATTCCCCTAAATCAGTGGTTACTGCTGTGCCTGGATTAGTGTAATACGCTACATAAACAAATAGGCAGATAGTGTTAGGTGCCTGTAAAAAAAGGCCTGAATTTGAAATCAATACATTGGGCCAAATATTTTTTTCCTTATTGCGGTGCTTGGTGAACTGTAACAATAAGAAAAACATCTAGGAAGGGACACGGACGCGGTCGTGGTGGTGTTAGTGTACCCTCTAGTGCTGGGAGAGGACGTGGCCATTCTGCCACAGCCACACGTCCTAGTGAACCAACGACTTCAGGTTCCAGTACCCGCCAGAATTTACAGCGATATTTGGTGGGGCCCAATGCCGTTCTAAGGATGGTAAGGCCTGAGCAGGTACAGGCGCTACAGGCACTAGTCAATTGGGTGGCCGACAGTGGATCCAGCATGTTCACAACATTATCTCCCACCCAGTCTCCTGCAGAAAGTGCACAGGTGGCACCTGAAAACCAAGCCCATCAGTCTGTCCCATCACCCCCATGCATATCAGGGAAACTGTCAGAGCCTCAAGTTATGCAGCAGTCTCTTATGCTCTTTGAAGACTCTGCTGGCAGGGTTTCCCAAGGGCATCCACCTAGCCCTTCACCAGTGGTGGAAGACATTGAATGCACTGATGCACAACCACTGATGTTTCCTGATGAGGACATGGGAATACCACCTCATCGGAGTCCGCACATCTCTGATGATGACGAAACACAGGTGCCAACTGCCGCGTTTAACTGCAGTGTGCAGACTGAACAGGAGGTCAGGGAGGAAGACTGGGTGAAGACGATGCAGAGGACGATGAGGTCATAGACCCCACATGGAATGAAGGTCGTGCTGCTGACTTTCAAAGTTCAGAGGAAGAGGCAGTGGTGAGACCGAGCCAACAGCGTAGCAAAAGAGGGAGCAGGGGGCAAAAGCAGAACAGCCGCCGCCAGGAGAGTTCGCCTGCTACTGGCCACCGCCACCAGGGACCGAGCACCCTAAAGGCAGCTTCAAGGAGTTCCCTGGCATGGCACTTCTTCAAACAATGTGCTGACGACAAGACCCGAGTGGTTTGCACGCTGTGCCATCAGAGCCTGAAGCGAGGCATTAATGTTCTGAACCTTGGCACAACCTGCATGACCAGGCATCTACATGCAAAGCATGAACTGCAGTGGAGTAAACACCTTAAAAGCAAGGAACTCACTCTGGCTCCCCCTGCTCCCTCTTCTGCTGCTGCCTCGGCCTCTTCCTCTGCCTCGGGGGGAAGGTTGGCACCTGCCGCCCACCAAACAGAGGATGTGCCACCGACACCACCACCTGCGTCACCAAGCATCTCCACCATGTCACACGGCAGCGTTCAGCTCTCCATCTCACAAACCTTGGAGAGAAAGCGTGAATTCCCATCTAGCCACCCTTGAGCCTTGGGCCTGAATGCCAGCATTTTAAAACTACTGGCCTTTAAAATGCTGTCATTCAGGCTGGTGGACACAGATAGCTTCAAACAGCTGATGTCCATTGCTGTCCCACAGTATGTTGTTCCCAGCCTCCACTGCTTCTCCAAGACAGCCGTGCCTTCCCAGCACAACCAAGTATCCGATAAAATCAAGTGTGCACTGCGCAACGCCATCTGTGGCAAGGTCAACCTAACCACAGATATGTGGACCAGTAAGCACGGCAAGGGACGCTATATCTCCCTAACTGCACACTGGGTAAATGTAGTGGCGACTGGGCCACAGGCGGAGAGCCCCTTGGCGCGCGTCCTTCCGCCGCCAAGGATCGCAGGGCATCATTCTTTACCTCCTGTAGCCTCCTCCTCCTACTCGGCTTCCTCCTCCTCTGCTTCCACTAGCGCATCCAGTCAGCCACACACCTTCACCACCAACTTCAGCACAGCCCGGGGTAAACGTCAGCAGGCCATTCTAAACCTCATATGTTTGGGGGACAGGCCCCACACCGCGCAGGAGTTGTGGCGGAGTATTGAACAACAGACCGACGAGTGGTTTCTGCCGGTGGGCCTCAAGCCCGGCCTGGTGGTGTGCGATAATGTGCAAAATCTCGTTGCAGCTCTGGGACTAGCCGGTGCCTGGCGCATGTGCTGAATTTGGTGGTGCAGAAGTTCATTCACAACTACCCCGACATGTCAGAGCTGCTGCATAAAGTTTGGACCGTCTGTGCGCGCTTCCGGCGTTCACATCCTGCCGCTGCTCGCCTGTCTGCGCTACAGCGTTACTTCGGCCTTCCCGCTCACCGCCTCATATGCGACGTGCCCACCAGGTGGAACTCCACCTTGCACATGCTGGAGAGACTGTGCGAGCAGCAGCATGCCATAGTGGAGTTTCAGTTGCAGCACGCACACGTCAGTCGCACTGCGGAACAGCACCACTTCACCACCAATGCTTGGGCCTCCATGCGAGACCTGTGTGCCCTGGTGCGCTGTTTTGAGTACTCCACCACCATGGCCAGTGGAGATGACACCGTTATCAGCGTTACAATACCACTTCTATGTCTCCATGAGAAAACGCTTAGGGCGATGATGGAAGAGGAGGTGGCCCAGGAGGAGGAGGAGGATGAGGGGTAATTTTTAGCACTTTCAGGCCAGTCTGTTAGAAGTGGCTCAGAGGGAGGTTTTTTGCAACAGTAGAGGCCAGGTACAAATGTGGCCAGCCAGGGCCCACTAGTCTAGTGGAGGACGAGGAGGATGAGGAGGAGGTGGAGGAGGATGAGGATGAAGCAGGTTCACAGTGGGGTGGCACCCTACACAGCTGAGGCCCCTCACTGGTGCGTGGCTGGGGGGATATGGAGGACGATGACGATACGCCTCCCACAGAGGACAGCTTGTCCTTACCTCTGGGGAGCCTGGCACACATGAGCGACTACATGCTGCAGTGCCTGCGCAACGACAACAGAGTTGCCCACATTTTAACGTGTGGAAGACTGATGTGCATTGGCTGCCAACTCTGAGCTTTCTGCAGAAGACTGGTTGTTAGATACTGTGAAGGAACTGGCGGCACTGTCAGCCACCCAATCTACTATCGTCTGTACATGTTCTGGCTTAACCATCCGTATAGCGGCATTTGGGCCTAAGAAATAACGCTGCAGATACTGTCGCCTACTCGCACCAGAGGAAGGTGTTTGACTTGGAGCGATAGTTGGCGCTGAACGGTAGTTATGTCGCGAACATAAAATTTTCCGTTCGCGAACGGCCAACGCGAACTTCTTTAAATGTTCGCGAACCGGGCAAACCGCCATAGACTTCAATAGACAGGCGAATTTTAAAACCCACAGGAACTCTTTCTGGCCACAATAGTGATGGGAAAGTTGTTTTAAGGGGACTAACACCTAGACTGTGGCATGCCGTAGGGGGATCCATGGCAAAACTCCCATGGAAAATTACATAGTGGACGCAGAGTTGGGATTTAATCCATAAAGGGCTAAAATCAACTAACATTCCTAAATTGTTTGGAATAACGTGCTTTAAAACATCCAGTGTGTGTATGAGATCAGGTATGATGTTGTATCGATCAGGTAGTGTAAGGGTTACGCCCGCTTTACAGACATTGACAGACCAAACTCCCCTTTTAATGCACCGTAAACAACCACAAACAGTCCATTTGCACAACCACAAACTCCCCATTTGCACAAGGTTGGATACCAAGCTAGCCATGTCCCGGTGATGTCATTGACGGTTTCTTCCTCCACCCAGCCACGTACAACACCAAGGGTCCCTGAAAGGTGAATTGAATTGATTTTTCGAACAGGGAGATGGTTAAAAAAACGCTGGCTCTCTCCCCTTTGTTTTTATCCACGGTCACTGCATCTGCGCCGTGCAATTTACTGTCACACCCGATATGAGTGGTATTTTCTGTAGTACTATTCTCATCAGTTTAATCCCTGTTACGTCCCCAATCTGGGGTCCATTTATTGAATTGATTTTTCGAACGAGGAGATGGTTAAAAAAACGCTGGCTCCCTCCCCTTTGTTTTAATCCACGGTCACTGCGTCTGCGCCGTGCAATTTACTCTCACACCCGATATGAGTGGTGTCTTAACTAGTACTTTTCTCATCAGTTTAATCCCTGTTACGTCCCATATCAGGGATTGCCTTTTGTGAAAAAAAATTTAGGCCGGGTACCTCCGACTTCCTTCACAGTGACAGACCAAACTCTCATACACTAAACTGAATTGATTTTAGGAACCGGGAAATGGAAAAAGCAGCTTGGTCGGTCCTCCTACATCCAAATTGGGGCACTGC
>JAKVIS010002171.1:0-14179 GCA_033119425.1 Bufotes viridis | reverse complement strand
ACCCTGAATCTGGTGTCCAAGCAGTTGCAGGCCAGATTTCATAGTATCCACTTACACATATATTTTGTTCTGGGGTGAAATTAACCTGCCAATATAGCAATACCCTGAATCTGGTGTCCAAGCAGTTGCAGGCCAGATTTCATAGTATCCGCTTACACATATATTTTGTTCTGGGGGTGAAATTAACCTGCCAATATAGCAATACCCTGAATCTGGTGTCCAAGCAGTTGCAGGCCAGATTTCATAGTATCCGCTTACACATATATTTTGTTCTGGGGTGAAATTAACCTGCCAATATAGCAATACCCTGAATCTGGTGTCCAAGCAGTTGCAGGCCAGATTTCATAGTATCCGCTTACACATATATTTTGTTCTGGGGTGAAATTAACCTGCCAATATAGCAATACCCTGGATCTGTTGTCCAAGCAGTTGCAGGCCAGATTTCCTAGTATCCGCTTACACATATATTTTGTTCTGGGGTGAAATTAACCTGCCAATATAGCAATACCCTGAATCTGGTGTCCAAGCAGTTGCAGGCCAGATTTCATAGTATCCGCTTACACATATATTTTGTTCTGGGGTGAAATTAACCTGCCAATATAGCAATACCCTGAATCTGGTGTCCAAGCAGTTGCAGGCCAGATTTCATAGTATCCGCTTACACATATATTTTGTTCTGGGGTGAAATTAACCTGCCAATATAGCAATACCCTGAATCTGGTGTCCAAGCAGTTGCAGGCCAGATTTCCTAGTATCCGCTTACACATATATTTTGTTCTGGGGTGAAATTAACCTGCCAATATAGCAATACCCTGAATCTGGTGTCCAAGCAGTTGCAGGCCAGATTTCATAGTATCCGCTTACACATATATTTTGTTCTGGGGTGAAATTAACCTGCCAATATAGCAATACCCTGAATCTGGTGTCCAAGCAGTTGCAGGCCAGATTTCATAGTATCCGCTTACACATATATTTTTGTTCTGGGGTGAAATTAACCTGCCAATATAGCAATACCCTGAATCTGGTGTCCAAGCAGTTGCAGGCCAGATTTCATAGTATCCGCTTACACATATATTTTGTTCTGGGGTGAAATTAACCTGCCAATATAGCAATACCCTGAATCTGGTGTCCAAGCAGTTGCAGGCCAGATTTCATAGTATCCGCTTACACATATATTTTGTTCTGGGGTGAAATTAACCTGCCAATATAGCAATACCCTGAATCTGGTGTCCAAGCAGTTGCAGGCCAGATTTCATAGTATCCGCTTACACATATATTTTGTTCTGGGGTGAAATTAACCTGCCAATATAGCAATACCCTGAATCTGGTGTCCAAGCAGTTGCAGGCCAGATTTCATAGTATCCGCTTACACATATATTTTGTTCTGGGGGTGAAATTAACCTGCCAATATAGCAATACCCTGAATCTGGTGTCCAAGCAGTTGCAGGCCAGGTATCCGCTTACACATATATTTTGTTCTGGGGTGAAATTAACCTGCCAATATAGCAATACCCTGAATCTGGTGTCCAAGCAGTTGCAGGCCAGATTTCATAGTATCCGCTTACACATATATTTTGTTCTGGGGGTGAAATTAACCTGCCAATATAGCAATACCCTGAATCTGGTGTCCAAGCAGTTGCAGGCCAGATTTCATAGTATCCGCTTACACATATATTTTGTTCTGGGGTGAAATTAACCTGCCAATATAGCAATACCCTGAATCTGGTGTCCAAGCAGTTGCAGGCCAGATTTCATAGTATCCGCTTACACATATATTTTGTTCTGGGGTGAAATTAACCTGCCAATATAGCAATACCCTGAATCTGGTGTCCAAGCAGTTGCAGGCCAGATTTCATAGTGTCCGCTTACACATATATTTTGTTCTGGGGTGAAATTAACCTGCCAATATAGCAATACCCTGAATCTGGTGTCCAAGCAGTTGCAGGCCAGATTTCATAGTATCCGCTACACATATATTTTGTTCTGGGGTGAAATTAACCTGCCAATATAGCAATACCCTGAATCTGGTGTCCAAGCAGTTGCAGGCCAGATTTCATAGTATCCGCTTACACATATATTTTGTTCTGGGGTGAAATTAACCTGCCAATATAGCAATACCCTGAATCTGGTGTCCAAGCAGTTGCAGGCCAGATTTCATAGTATCCGCTTACACATATATTTTGTTCTGGGGTGAAATTAACCTGCCAATATAGCAATACCCTGAATCTGGTGTCCAAGCAGTTGCAGGCCAGATTTCATAGTATCCGCTTACACATATATTTTGTTCTGGGGTGAAATTAACCTGCCAATATAGCAATACCCTGAATCTGGTGTCCAAGCAGTTGCAGGCCAGATTTCATAGTATCCGCTTACACATATATTTTGTTCTGGGGTGAAATTAACCTGCCAATATAGCAATACCCTGAATCTGGTGTCCAAGCAGTTGCAGGCCAGATTTCATAGTGTCCGCTACACATATATTTTGTTCTGGGGTGAAATTAACCTGCCAATATAGCAATACCCTGAATCTGGTGTCCAAGCAGTTGCAGGCCAGATTTCATAGTATCCGCTTACACATATATTTTGTTCTGGGGTGAAATTAACCTGCCAATATAGCAATACCCTGAATCTGGTGTCCAAGCAGTTGCAGGCCAGATTTCATAGTATCCGCTTACACATATATTTTGTTCTGGGGGTGAAATTAACCTGCCAATATAGCAATACCCTGAATCTGGTGTCCAAGCAGTTGCAGGCCAGATTTCATAGTGTCCGCTACACATATATTTTGTTCTGGGGTGAAATTAACCTGCCAATATAGCAATACCCTGAATCTGGTGTCCAAGCAGTTGCAGGCCAGATTTCATAGTGTCCGCTACACATATATTTTGTTCTGGGGTGAAATTAACCTGCCAATATAGCAATACCCTGAATCTGGTGTCCAAGCAGTTGCAGGCCAGATTTCATAGTATCCGCTACACATATATTTTGTTCTGGGGTGAAATTAACCTGCCAATATAGCAATACCCTGAATCTGGTGTCCAAGCAGTTGCAGGCCAGATTTCATAGTATCCGCTTACACATATATTTTGTTCTGGGGTGAAATTAACCTGCCAATATAGCAATACCCTGAATCTGGTGTCCAAGCAGTTGCAGGCCAGATTTCATAGTATCCGCTTACACATATATTTTGTTCTGGGGTGAAATTAACCTGCCAATATAGCAATACCCTGAATCTGGTGTCCAAGCAGTTGCAGGCCAGATTTCATAGTATCCGCTTACACATATATTTTGTTCTGGGGTGAAATTAACCTGCCAATATAGCAATACCCTGAATCTGGTGTCCAAGCAGTTGCAGGCCAGATTTCATAGTATCCGCTTACACATATATTTTGTTCTGGGGTGAAATTAACCTGCCAATATAGCAATACCCTGAATCTGGTGTCCAAGCAGTTGCAGGCCAGATTTCATAGTATCCGCTACACATATATTTTGTTCTGGGGTGAAATTAACCTGCCAATATAGCAATGGCTCCCGGACCTGGTGTCCCAGCAGTTAGCAGGCCAGACTTCATAGTGTCCGCTCACGCATATTATTTTGTTCTGGGGTGAAATTAACCCGGCCAATATAGCCATACCCTGGATCTGAGGTCCAAGACAGTTGCAGGCCAGGATGTCATAGTGTCCGCTTTCACATATATTTTTGTTCTGGGGATGAATTTAACCTGCCAATATAGCAAGCAATACCTTCTGCGATCTGGTGTCCAGAAGCAGTTGCAGGTCAGGGATTTCATAGTGTCCTGCACATTATATTTTGTTCTGGGGCGAAGATTTCATCTGCTAATGATAGCACACATCCTGATCTGAGGTCCAAGCAGTTGCAGGCCAGATTTCCTATAGTGTCCGCACACATATATTTTGTTCTGGGCTGAAGAATTAACCTGCCAATATAGCAATACCTCTGGATCTGGTGTCCAAGACAGTTGCAGGCCAGATTTCATAGGGTCCGTCGACACATGGTATTTTGTTCTGGGGTGAAATTAACCTGCCAATATAAAGCCATGGGCCCTGGATCTGGTGTCCCAGCAGTTGCAGGCCACATTCATAGTAGTCCGTTACACATATATGTTTTTGTTCTGGGGTTAAATCAACCTGCCAATATATAATGTAACTCTTGACCTGGTGTCCAAGCAGTTGCAGGCCAGATTTCATAGTACCCGCTGACACATATATTTTGTTTCTGGGGTGAAATTAACCTGCACAGTGTAGCCACACTCCTGGATCTGTTGTCCAAGCAGAGGCAGGCCAGATTTCATAGTATCCGCTACTACATACATATTTTGTTCTTGGGGTTAAATAAACCTGCCAATATAGCAATACTCCTGATCTGGTGTCCAAGCAGTTGCAGGCCAGATTTCATAGTGTCCGCTACACATATTTTGTTCTGGGGTGAAATTAACCGCCAATATAGCAATACTCTGGATCGGGTGTCCAAGCAGTTGCAGGCCAGGATTTCATAGTGTCCTGCTACACATATATTTTTGTTCTGGGGTGAAATTAACCTGCTAATATAGCAATACCCTGGATCTGTGTCCACAGCAGTTGCAGTCACAGATTTCATAGTGTCCGCTACACATATATTTTGTTCTGGGGTGAAATTAACCTGCCAACATAGCAATACCTTCTGGATCTGATGTCCAAGCAGTTGCACAGATTTCATAGTGTCCGCCACACATATATTTTGTTCTGGGTTAATTAACCTGCCAATATAGCAATACCCTGGATCTGGTTCCAAGCAGCGTGCGCCAGATTTCCATAGTATCCGCATACACATATATTTTGTTCTGGGGTTAAACCAACCTGCCAATATAGCATACTCTGATCTAGGTGTCTCAAGCAGCAGGCCAGATTTCATAGTATCCGCTACACATATATTTTGTTCTGGGGTGAAATTAACCTGCCAATATAGCAATACTCTCTGGATCTGGTGTCCATGCAGTTGTAGCGCATGATTTCATAGGGTCCGCTACACATATATTTTGTTCTTGGTGAAATTATACCTGCCACATAGTAGTACCCTGGATCTGGTGTCCCAGCAGTTGCAGGACCAGATTTCATAGTAGTGTCCGCTACACATATATTTTGTCTCCGGGGTCAATTAACCTGCCAATATAGCAATACCTCTGAATCCGGTGTCCAAGCAGTTGCAGGCCAGATTATCAGTATCCGCCACATATATTTGTTCTGGGTGAAATTAACCCTGCCAATATAGCAATACCCTTGGATCTGGTGTCCAAGCAGTTGCAGGCCAGATTTCATAGTGTCCTGCTACACATATTTCTGTTCTCGGGGTGAAATTAACTTCTGCTCACATGATAGCAATATGTCCTGAATCTGGTGTCCAAGCAGTTGCAGAGCCAGATTTCTGTACGTGGATCTGCTGCACATAGAAGTTTGGCTCTGGGGTTAGACTAACTGCCACATACAGCAAATATCCTGATCTGGGTGTCCAAGAAGCTGCACGCCAGATTATAGTATCCGCTATCACAATGGTTTTGTTCCGGAGTGAAATTAACCTGCCAATATGGCAATACCTCAGATCTAGTGTCCACAGCATGTTGCAAGGCCAGTATTTCATAGTGTCCGCCACACATATTTTGCTCTGGGGTTGAAACAACTCAGCCAATACAGCAATACTCTGAACTGGCAGTCCAAGGCAGTTGCAGGCAAGATTTCCTAGTGTCCGCCACTGCATATTTTGCTCTGGGGTGAAATTCATCCTGCTAATATAGCATACCCTGAATCTGGTGTCAGCAGTTCAGTACCAGATTTCATAGTATCCACTGTGCCAAGTGGATATTTCTGTTCTGGGGTGAAATTAATTCCACCTGCTAATATAGCGATGTCCCTGAATCTAGGTGTCCAAGCAAGCTTCAGGCCGAGATTCATAGTAACCGCCACACATATTTTGCTCCGGGGTGATAACATGCCAATATAGCCTACTCTGAACCGGTGTCCCAGCAGTTGCAGGCCAGATTTATGATGTCCGCTTGACGCATGATATTTTGTTCCCTAGAGGTGAAATTCAACTGCCACATATAGCGAATACCTGGATCTGGTGTCCAAGCAGTCGCTATGGCACAGATGTCCTAGTGTCTCGCTACACATATAGCTTGTTCCTAGGTGAAATTAACTCCAATATAGCAATACCCTGATCTGGTGTCCAAGCAGTTGCAGGCCAGATTTCATAGTGTCCGCTACACATATATTTGTTCCCGGAGTGAAATTAACCTCGCCAATATAGCACACCCTGATTCTGGGTCCAAGCAGTTGGCAGGCCAGATTTCATAGTGTCTCGCCTTATACACATATTTTGTTCTGGGGTGAAATTAACCTTGCCAATATAGCAATACTCTCTGATCTGGTGTCCAAGCAGTTGCAGGCCAGATTTCATAGTGTCCACTTACACATATATTTTGTTCTGGGGTGAAATTAACCTGCCAATATAGCAATACCTCCTGAATCTGGTGTCCAAGCAGTTGCTAGGCCAGATTTCATAGTGTCCGCTTACACAATGTTTTGCTCTTGGGGTGAAATTAACCTGCCAATATAGCATATACCCTGAATCTGGTGTCCAAGCAGTTGCAGGCCAGATTTCATAGTATCCGCTACACATATATTTTGTTCTGGGGTGAAATTAACCTGCCAATATAGCAATACCCTGAATCTGGTGTCCAAGCAGTTGCAGGCCAGATTTCATAGTGTCCGCCTACACATATATTTTGTTCTGGGGTGAAATTAACCTGCCAATATAGCAATACCCTGAATCTGGTGTCCAAGCAGTTGCAGGCCAGATTTCATAGTGTCCGCTACACATATATTTGGTTCTGGGGTGAAATTAACTCCACAATATAGCAATACCCTGGAATCTGGTGTCCCAGCAGTTGCAGGCCAGATTTGAGTATCCGCACATAGCTATTTTGTTCTGGGTGAAATTAACCTGCCAATATAGCAATACCTCTGGATCTGGTGTCCCAGCAGTTGCAGGACCACTTCATAGTGTCCGGGCCACAATATGGTATTGCTCCTGGGGTGAAATTAACCTGCCAATATAGCAATACCTCTGAACCTGGTGTCTCAAGCAGTTGCAGGCCAGGATTTCATAGTGTCCGCAAACACATATTTTGTTCGGGGTGAAATTAACCTGCCAATATAGCAATACCCCTGGATCTGGTGTCCAAGCAGTTGCAGGCCAGGGGATTTCATAGTGTCCAAGCCACACATATATTTTGCTCTGGAGTGAATAATCCTGCCAATATAGCAATACAACTCTGGAATCTGGGTGTCCCAGCAGTTGCAGGACCGATTTCATAAGTGTCCGTCATTACACATATATTTTGTTCTGGGGTGAAATTAATCCTGCCAATATAGCAATACTCCTGAATCTGTTGTCCAAGCAGTTGTAGACAGGCCAGATTTCTGTAAAAACACATTACATATATTTTGTTCTGGGGGTGAAATTAATCCTGCCAATATAGTACCTCTGAATCTAGGTCCCAGTCAAAGTTGCAGTGGACCAGATTTCGTAGTGTCCGCCACACATATATATTTTGTTCTGGGATGAAATTACAACCTTGCCAATATAAAGCACATACTCCCTGGACGTCTGGTGTCCAAGCAAAGTTGCAGGCCAGATTTCATAGTGATCCGCCATTAATACTATTTTGTTCTGGGTGAAATTAACCTGCCAACATAGCAATACACCTGGATCTGGTGTCCCAGCAGCTGCAGGATCCAGATTTCTGCAGTGTCCGCCTCACACATATATTTTGCTCTGGGGTGAAATTAACCTGCCAATATAGCAAGTACCTCGATCTGGTGTCCAAGCAGTCTGCAGGCCAGATTTCCTGCTAGTGTCCGCTACAGCTATTATATTTTGTTCTGGGGGTGAAATTAACCTGCCAATATAGCAATACCCTGAATTGGGTGTCCAAACAGTTGGTACCAGTATCTCATAGTGACCGCTCGTCACATATATTTTTGTTCTGGGGTGAAATTAACCTGCCATACGTAGTCAATCAATTCTGAGATCTGGTGTCCCAGCAGCCGAAGCAACCGATCTTCTATAGCGACCAAGCCACACATTTTATTCTGGGGTGAAATTAACCTGCCAATATAGCAATACCTCTGAATCTGGTGTCCAAGCAGTTGTAAGGTCAGATTTCATAGTACTCTGCCACACATATATTTTGTTCTGGGGTTAAATTAACCTGCCAATATAGTAATACTCCTGGATCTGGTGTCCAAGCAGTTGCAGGCCAGATTTCACTAGTTATCCGCTCACATATATATTTTGTTCTGGGGTGAAATTAACCTGCCAATATAGCAATACCCTGAATCTGGTGTCCAAGCAGTTGCAGGCCAGATTTCATAGTGTCCGCTACACATATATTTTGTTCTGGGGGTGAAATTAACCTGCCAATATAGCAATACCCTGAATCTGGTGTCCAAGACAGTTGCAGGCCAGATTTCATAGTGTCCGCTACACATATATTTTGCTCTGGGGTTAAATTAACTCGCCAATATAGCAATACCCTGAATCTGGTGTCCAAGCAGTTGCAGGTCAGATTTCATAGTGTCCGCTACACATATATTTTGTTCTGGGGTTAAATTAACCTGCCAATATAGGCAATACCTCTGAATCTGGTGTCCAAGCAGTTGCAGGCCAGATTTCATAGTGTCCACTACACATATATTTTGTTCTGGGGTGAAATTAACCTGCCAATATAGCAATATTCTCTGAATCTGGTGTCCAAGCAGTTGCAGGCCAGATTTATAGTGTCCGCATACACATATATTTTGTTCTGGGGTGAAATTAACTCTGCCAATATAGCAATATCCTCTGAATCTGGTGTCCAAGCAGTTGCAGGCCAGATTTCATAGTGTCCGCTAACACATATATTTTGTTCTGGGGTGAAATTAACCTTGCCAATATAGCAATATCCCTGAATCTGGTGTCCAAGCAGTTGCAGGCCAGATTTCATAGTGTCCGCCACACATATATTTTGTTCTGGGGCTGAAATTAACCTGCCAATATAGCAATACCCTGAATCTGGTGTCCAAGCAGTTGCAGGCCAGATTTTCATAGTGTCCGCCACATATATTTTGTTCTGGGGTGAAATTAACCTGCCAATATAGCAATACCCTGAATCTGGTGTCCAAGCAGTTGCAGGCCAGATTTCATAGTGTCCGCTACACATATATTTTGTTCTGGGGTGAAATTAACCTGCCAATATAGCAATACCCTGAATCTGGTGTCCCAAGCAGTTGCAGGCCAGATTTCATAGTATCCAGCTTACACATATATTTGTTCTGGGGTGAAATTAACCTGCCAATATAGCAATACCCTGAATCTGGTGTCCAAGCAGTTGCAGGCCAGATTTCATAGTGTCCGCCACACATATATTTTGTTCTGGGTGAAATTAACCTGCCAATATAGCCAATACCCTGAATCTGGTGTCCAAGCAGTTGCAGGCCAGATTTCTAGCTATCCGCTACACATATATTTTGTTCTGGGGTGAAATTAACCCTGCCAATATAGCAATACTCCTGGATCTGGTGTCCAAGCAGTTGCAGGCCAGATTTCATAGTGTCCGCTACACATATATTTTGTTCTGGGGTGAAATTAACCTGCCAATATAGCAAATACCCTGAATCTGGTGTCCAAGCAGTTGCAGGCCAGATTTCATAGTGTCCGCATACATATATATTTGTTCTGGAGTGAAATTAACCTGCCAATATAGCAATACCCTGAATCTGGTGTCCAAGCAGTTGCAGGCCAGATTTCATAGTGTCCGCCATACATATATATTTTGTTCTGGGGTGAAATTAACCTGCCAATATAGCAATACCCTGAATCTGGTGTCCAAGCAGTTGCAGGCCAGATTTCATAGTATCCGCTTACACATATATTTTGTTCTGGGGTGAAATTAACCTGCCAATATAGCAATACCCTGAATCTGGTGTCCAAGCAGTTGCAGGCCAGATTTCATAGTATCCGCTACACATATATTTTGTTCTGGGGTGAAATTAACCTGCCAATATAGCAATACTCCTGAATCTGGTGTCCAAGCAGTTGCAGGCCAGATTTCATAGTGTCCGCTACACATATATTTTGTTCTGGGGTGAAATTAACCTGCCAATATAGCAATACTCCTGAATCTGGTGTCCAAGCAGTTGCAGGCCAGATTTTATAGTATCCGCACACATATATTTTGTTCTGGGGTGAAATTAACCTGCCAATATAGCAATACCTCTGAATCTGGTGTCCAAGCAGTTGCAGGCCAGATTTCATAGTATCCGCTACACATATATTTTGTTCTGGGGTGAAATTAACTCCGCCAATATAGCAATATCCCTGAATCTGGTGTCCAAGCAGTTGCAGGCCAGATTTCATAGTGTCCGCTACACATATATTTTGTTCTGGGGTGAAATTAACCTGCCAATATAGCAATACCCTGAATCTGGTGTCCAAGCAGTTGCAGGCCAGATTTCATAGTGTCCGCTACATATATATTTTGTTCTGGGGTGAAATTAACCTGCCAATATAGCAATACCCTGAATCTGGTGTCCAAGCAGTTGCAGGCCAGATTTCATAGTGTCCGCTTACACATATATTTTGTTCTGGGGTGAAATTAACCTGCCAATATAGCAATACCTCTGAATCTGGTGTCCAAGCAGTTGCAGGCCAGATTTCATAGTATCCGCTACACATATATTTTGTTCTGGGGTGAAATTAACCTGCCAATATAGCAATACTCCTGAATCTGGTGTCCAAGCAGTTGCAGGCCAGATTTCATAGTGTCCGCTTACACATATATTTTGTTCTGGGTGAAATTAACCTGCCAATATAGCAATACCCTGAATCTGGTGTCCAAGCAGTTGCAGGCCAGATTTATAGTGTCCGCCATACACATATATTTTGTTCTGGGGTGAAATTAACCTGCCAATATAGCAATACCCTGAATCTGGTGTCCAAGCAGTTGCAGGCCAGATTTCATAGTATCCGCTACTATATATTTTGTTCTGGGGTGAAATTAACCTGCCAATATAGCAATACTCCTGAATCTGGTGTCCACAGCAGTTGCAGGCCAGATTTCATAGTGTCTGCTACAACATATATTTTGTTCTGGAGTGAAATTAACCTTGCCAATATAGCAATACTCCTGAATCTGGTGTCCCAGCAGTTGCAGGCCAGATTTCATAGTGTCCGCTATCACATATATTTTGTTCTGGGGTGAAATTAACCTGCCAATATAGCAATATTCCTGAATCTGGTGTCCAAGCAGTTGCAGGCCAGATTTCATAGTATCCGCTACATATATTTTGTTCTGGGGTGAAATTAACCTGCCAATATAGCAATACCCTGAATCTGCTGTCCAAGCAGTTGCAGGCCAGATTTCATAGTGTCCGCTACACATATATTTTGTTCTGGGGTGAAATTAACCTGCCAATATAGCAATACCCTGAATCTGGTGTCCAAGCAGTTGCAGGCCAGATTTCATAGTGTCCGCTACACATATATTTTGTTCTGGGGTTAAATTACACCTGCCAATATAGCAATACCCTGAATCTGGTGTCCAAGCAGTTGCAGGCCAGATTTCATAGTATCCGCTACATATATATTTTGCTCTGTGGTGAAATTAACCTGCCAATATAGCAATACCCTGAATCTGGTGTCCAAGCAGTTGCAGGCCAGATTTCATAGTATCCGCTACACATATATTTTGTTCTGGGGTGAAATTAACCTGCCAATATAGCAATACCCTGAATCTGGTGTCCAAGCAGTTGCAGGCCAGATTTCATAGTGTCCGCTTACACATATATTTTGTTCTGGGGTGAAATTAACCTGCCAATATAGCAATACCCTGGAATCTGGTGTCCAAGCAGTTGCAGGCCAGATTTCATAGTATCCGCTACACATATATTTTGTTCTGGGGTGAAATTAACCTGCCAATATAGCAATACCCTGAATCTGGTGTCCCAGCAGTTGCAGGCCAGATTTCATAGTGTCTGCTAACACACATATTTTGTTCTGGGGTGAAATTAACCTGCAAGATAGCAATACCCTGAATCTGGTGTCCAAGCAGTTGCAGGCCAGATTTCATAGTGTCCGCCTACACATATATTTTGTTCTGGGGTGAAATTAACCTGCCAATATAGCAATACTTCTGAATCTGGTGTCCAAGCAGTTGCAGGCCAGATTTCATAAGTGTCCGCTACACATATATTTTGTTCTGGAGTGAAATTAACCTGCCAATATAGCAATACCCTGAATCTGGTGTCCAAGCAGTTGCAGGCCAGATTTCATAGTGTCCGCTTACATATATTTTGTTCTGGGGTGAAATTAACCTGCCAATATAGCAATACTCCTGAATCTGGTGTCCAAGCAGTTGCAGGCCAGATTTCATAGTATCCGCTACACATATATTTTGTTCTGGGGTGAAATAACCTGCCAATATAGCAATACCCTGAATCTGGTGTCCAAGCAGTTGCAGGCCAGATTTCATAGTGTCCGCTACACATATATTTTGTTCTGGGGTGAAATTAACCTGCCAATATAGCAATACCCTGAATCTGGTGTCCAAGCAGTTGCAGGCCAGATTTCATAGTATCCGCTACACATATATTTGTTCTGGGGTGAAATTAACTCTGCCAATATAGCAATACCCTGAATCTGGTGTCCAAGCAGTTGCAGGCCAGATTTCATAGTGTCCGCTTACACATATATTTTGTTCTGGGGTGAAATTAACCTGCCAATATAGCAATACTCCTGAATCTGGTGTCCAAGCAGTTGCAGGCCAGATTTCATAGTGTCCGCCACACATATATTTTGTTCTGGGGTGAAATTAACCTGCCAATATAGCAATACCCTGAATCTGGTGTCCAAGCAGTTGCAGGCCAGATTTCATAGTGTCCGCTACACATATATTTTGTTCTGGGGTGAAATTAACCTGCCAATATAGCAATACCCTGAATCTGGTGTCCAAGCAGTTGCAGGCCAGATTTCATAGTATCCGCTACTACATATATTTTGTTCTGGGGTGAAATTAACCTGCCAATATAGCAATACCCTGAATCTGGTGTCCAAGCAGTTGCAGGCCAGATTTCATAGTGTCCGCTACACATATATTTTGTTCTGGGTGAAATTAACCTGCCAATATAGCAATACTCTGAATCTGGTGTCCAAGCAGTTGCAGGCCAGATTTTATAGTGTCCGCTACACATATATTTTGTTCTGGGGTGAAATTAACCTGCCAATATAGCAATACCCTGAATCTGGTGTCCAAGCAGTTGCAGGCCAGATTTCATAGTATCCGCTACACATATATTTTGTTCTGGGGTGAAATTAACCTGCCAATATAGCAATACCCTGAATCTGGTGTCCAAGCAGTTGCAGGCCAGATTTCATAGTATCCGCTTACACATATATTTTGTTCTGGGGTGAAATTAACCTGCCAATATAGCAATACCCTGAATCTGGTGTCCAAGCAGTTGCAGGCCAGATTTCATAGTATCCGCTACACATATATTTTGTTCTGGGGTGAAATTAACCTGCCAATATAGCAATACCCTGAATCTGGTGTCCAAGCAGTTGCAGGCCAGATTTCATAGTGTCCGCTATACATATATTTTGTTCTGGGGTGAAATTAACCTGCCAATATAGCAATACCCTGAATCTGGTGTCCAAGCAGTTGCAGGCCAGATTTCATAGTGTCCGCTACACATATATTTTGTTCTGGGGTGAAATTAACCTGCCAATATAGCAATACCTCTGAATCTGGTGTCCAAGCAGTTGCAGGCCAGATTTCATAGTGTCCGCTACATATATTTTGTTCTGGGGTGAAATTAACCTGCCAATATAGCAATACCCTGAATCTGGTGTCCAAGCAGTTGCAGGCCAGATTTCATAGTGTCCGCCTACACATATATTTTGTTCTGGGGTGAAATTAACCTGCCAATATAGCAATACCCTGAATCTGGTGTCCAAGCAGTTGCAGGCCAGATTTCCTAGTATCCGCTACACATATATTTTGTTCTGGGGTGAAATTAACCTGCCAATATAGCAATACTCCTGAATCTGGTGTCCAAGCAGTTGCAGGCCAGATTTCCATAGTATCCGC
>JAKVIS010002170.1:0-25047 GCA_033119425.1 Bufotes viridis | reverse complement strand
CATCAGGTCAGTAGTTCACGCTGCCAATCCTGGAGACGTGATGGCAACTCCTGGATCTCAAGAATGCATATCTGCACATCCATCCATCTGGTTCCAGGAAGTATATCAGGATCACGGTCCAGGTGTCCGTGTCGCTAGCATCTTCTGTTGCCCTTCTCTTTGGCATTTCTTCTGCCCTCACACTTTTACCAAGGTGGTGGTTCTGTGGTGGCGGCTTTGAGGCTTCAAGGACTGACCATCATTTCTTATCTGGACGACTGGCTTTGAAAGCCTCTGCTCTAGCGGTCCTAACCCAACTTCTTCAGGTAACAATCTCCTTTCTGTTCCACCTAGGTTGGATCATCAGCTGGTAGAAGTCGAACGTGAGCCCGCCGACTTCAGTAAGATATCTAGGCTTCATAACCGACTCGCTGGGATGTCGCTCCAGTTGACTCCAGAAAGAAGATTCCGGTTCAGAACACGGCAAGTTCCTTTCCCGGCGAGTTCCAATCCGGACTCTCATGAAGATGTTAGCTCATGTCAGCGCCTGCGGAAGCAGTCCCTTGCTTTATGGCACCTCCGCCTCTACAGTCGGAGGTCCTCTCCTAATGGAATGGCAGCCCTGCTGGGCTAAACTCCCTGTGCTCCCTGACTTGGCAAACTCGGTATTCCCTCAGATGGTGGTGCCATCTTTTAGACGGGAAGTCTCATGACCCAGCCAGTCTGGGTCATATTGACTCACGGATGCGTCCTAAGTAGGCTGGGACGCCACCTAGACGACACTCCAGTTCACGGGACCTGGTTTCTCAGGAGTGGCTTCTTTCATCCAACCTCCGCGAGATTCAGGCTATCCGGCTAGCTCCTCCTTCACTTAGCCCCTCAGATCCGGGGCAAAGCGGTGAAAGTCCAGTCAGACAATGTGACTGTGGTACTTTACATCAACCAGCAGGGAGGCACAAGATCACTTCCCCTCTTGTCAGAGATCGGGTGATTCTGGATTAGACAGAGTTGTACCTTCCCACTTATCTGCGATCCACATCCATGGCTCCCTCAATATGATAGCGGCTGAGCCGCGGTCTTCCGTCGGTGGAGTGGTCTTTACATCCGGAGAATCAAGCAGATAGTCCTCAAGTGGGTATGCCAGAGGTGGATCTCATGGCAACAAGGTTCAATGCCAAGGTGGAGAGGTTCTGCTCCTCTACAGGGAGGACAACCCCTGGCATTAGACGCTCTGTCAATATCCTGGAGGTTCAGGCTGGCTTACATCTTCCCTCCCTTTTCCATGATACCGAGGGTATTGATGAAAATCTGTCAGATCAGGCCTCGGTGATAGCCATCATACTGTTTTGGCCGAAGAGATCCTGGTTTACCTAGCTCACCCAGTTGAGTCGAGGACAATATTGGAGGCTCCCCCACAGCAAACCCTGGTGTCGTGGGACACTCACCTCTGCTCAGATCTGCACAGATTCAACCTGACAGCCTGGAGGTTGATCAGTCCCTTCCCGAATAGAAGGGCTTTCAGAGTCGGTCCTGAGAACGCTGTCTCATTCTAGAGCGGACCCTACCAAGAGAGCCTACTTTGTATTATGAGGATATTCTCATCCTGTTGTACCTCAACTGAGGAGGCGTCTGCAGATCCGCCTCTCCGCTATCCTTCAGTTCCTGCAAACGGCCTTGATAGAGGCCTTGCCCTTTTACTCTGAAGATTCAAGTTTCAGCCATCTCAGCTTGCCTTAACAGGCTTTTTTCTCAGGACCCGCTGATCAAACGGTTCCTTAAAGGAGCTGAAAGATTAAAGCCTACAGTACTGAGACCCCTTTTTTTCAATGGGTTTTTCAGTAGTTCTCAGGGGGTTAGCACAGGGCTTGACAAATTTCCTTGGAATCTAGGAGCCAGCTAAAAAAGTTAGGAGCCAGGCGGAGCCGAGTCATAAAGCTCCCAATAGATGCCCCCATAGTGCTCTCCCCCACTTCTCTATAGAGCCCCCAATAATGCATGCCAGTACATAGGGCCCCCAGTAGATGCCCCCATAGTGTTCCTACCCCTGTTTTCCATAGTGCCCCCATAATGTGCAGTATATAGGGCCCCCATAATGCTTCCCTTTTCAATAGGTTATATGACACGTCAGATGCTGCCAGCGTCTAAGTGATCGCCACTTGCGGCCGCCATGACATGTGGAAACCCTTACAAGGATTACAGGGTCTGGAGGGGAGGGCAGAGGGGTCCGGAGGGGAGGGCAGAGGGGTCAGTCTTGTCATTCACTTTCTCCCCTTGTCATTCACTTTCTCTCCCCCTCTTGTCATTCACTTTCCCCCTTGTCATTCACTTTCTCACCCCCTTGTCATTCACTTTCCCCCCCTTGTCATTCACTTCCCTTGTCATTCACTTTCTCCCCCTTGTCATTCACTTTCTCCCCCCTTGTCATTCACTTTCTCCCCTTGTCATTCACTTTCTCCCTCCCCCTTGTCATTCACTCTTCTCCTCCCCTTGTCATTCACTTTCTCCTCCCCCTTGTCATTCACTTTCTCCCCCCTTGTCATTCACTTTCTCCCCCCCCTTGTCATTCACTTTCTCCCCCTTGTCATTCACTTTCTCCCCCTTGTCATTCACTTTCTCCCTCCCCCTTGTCATTTACTTTCTCCCTCCCCTCCTTGTCATTCCTCCCCCCTGCCTGTAATGTAGCGTGGTCGAAGCTTGTATGGTCCACGGGTACAGGAGCTTTAGTTTCCTGTACTCAGGCGGACTGACAGGAAGTGCACACTGTGTGCGCACTTCATGTCAGTCCGGCCGGGTACAGGAGACAGATGCTCCTGTACCGCGGACCATACAGGGCTTGGCTACAATGAGGGAGTGACAGGAGGGAGCGCTGAGCGCTTCCCTCCTGTCAGCTCCTCTCTTCATGCTGTGCCCGGGCGGTGCGCCCTCATGGACGCGCCAGCCCGGGCAGAGCTGCAGCCGCCAGAGGCTCTATACAGAGCGCACGGGCGGCTGCAGCATGAAGAGGGCCGGCGCTCCTAGTCCGCGCCGGCCCTGCGCCCGGGCACCTGACAGAACGGGCTGACAAATACCCAGGCGCCAGGACCAAATTCCTGGTCGCCATGGCGACCTGGGATTTGTCGAGCCCTGGGTTAGCATCTCCCCCCTTTGAACCGTTAGAGGAGGTGGACATCAAGTTCGTCACTTGGAAGTTTGTGTTTCTCCTTGCAGTGACTTTGGCCAAGAGAGTCTCTGAGCTTCAAGCTCTCTCAGCACATGAGCCCTATTCTTACATGACCGGGACCTTCTTAGATTCCTCCCGTATTGTAGGCCTAAAGTTCCTTCCTTCCAGAACATCAACCAGGTGATATTCCTCCCGGTTCTGTCGACATCTACCACCTCCTCCTAGGAACCTGCTAGACATCCTCTGGACGTCGAGATGTCTCCGGATCTATGTGGATAGATCAAGGAGTTCAGGAAAGATGAGAATCTGCTAATCCTGTTGCCGGTAAGTTTAAAGGCTATAAGGCATCCAAACCTTCCATCAGTCGGTGGATTGAGGAGGCTATTAAGGAATCCTTTGTTTCCACAATCTCTGGACCCTCCGGGATTCGTGAAGGCCCACTCTACTAGAGTTGTGGCTACTTCTTTTGCCGAGAGGAGTCTTCTGCCTCTCAACATGATTTGCAAAGCTGCCTCCTGGAGCTCTGAATCGACATTCATCTCCCATTATAGACTAGATGCCAGTCTAGCTGAGTTTTCGGCCTTTGGGCAGACTTTTCTTAGTTCTGCCAGGCAGGAAGGCCCTCCCTAGGGGTTTTTTCTTGCTATCTCCCCATCTGTGCTGCTGGTAGGACGTAAGGGAATCGTTAATTTCTAACGATAATTTGTTTTCCCTTAGTCCTAACAGCAGCACACAAATTTCCCACCCTAGTAAGTCTAGTTTTTTTCTTGCTATAAACACAGTGGGCTGGGGGTTGACTTCCTCCTTTTAAGGAGATACTTAATTGTTAAATTGAGTTATTAGTCTTGGGCTCATTAAACATTCCGCCGGTCCTGCCAGTCCACGGGGGGTGGTTAACCCCATCTGTGCTGCTGTTAGGACTAAGGGAAAACAAATTATCGTTAGAAACGATTCAAAGACTTTCAGTGTAAACGCTTTGTCTAGTATAATTTCATTCAAGCAAACAGCACTCAGGTTCATAGCAAACAGTTTATTCACTCAAATAATAAAAATATCTTCAGTTTATTGTATTACATTGTACTAAAGTTTTCTTCTTTATTTAAAAAGAGCATTTCCATTATTAGAAAATATAGAACTCTACAAAACGAACATGTATACTACAGACAGCAAAGCGTGCTGCATGCGACTCACTGGTGCATTCCACCCAATTTTTATAATGATCAAATTCTCACACTAAACTTGTAAACGTGCCCGCCACCATTTTAAGGCACTGAAAGTGCGATATAAAGAAGCACTGTGAGTAGAGATGAGTGAATCGATTCATCTCAACAGCAGGACTTCACTTGTGGGGTACTCTCCCTGCAGGTGAAGATGCACCAACCTGCCACAAGATTGACAGGACTGGACATTTGGCCCGACCCTGACAATTTCCTGCCTCGGCCACTGCTCCGATTAGCAGAGTAAGCGTACAGGGCAGTGTCTGTGCAGGATTGGCGCAGACGCTGCTCTGAAGCCAAACCTGTGTGCCTGGTCTGCTAAATGGAGCAGCGGCGCAGGCAGGACATTTTTTAGAGACGGGCTAAATGTTAAACTTGCGGCAGGTTGGTCCTTCTTCACCTGCAGCGACATCTCTCCATAGGTGGATTTGTTAGAATAGATTTGCTCATTTCTAATTGGGAGTAGTCTTAGGTCAAGTGCCACTATGTATGTGCATGAATTAAACATCTGATCGATACGAGAATTTGCTACAACCCAGGATAAATACATGTGCCATGTCACATAGACAAAAGTGAACAGAACAACAAAGATTCAGTTGCCTACACAAAACAACATGACTTTAGGCTAGGGCTACATGGAGACACGCAGATCGTGATATCATGTTACTGCATTGCATCTGTTATTGAAGGTAGTCACATTCCGTTCCGGGACGTCAGCCCTACTGGATTTTTGTATGGCTAGATTCACAAGCTGCAACTAGCGGTGTGGCCAAAAGTCGCCGTGAAGCCCTAGCCTTACTACATTACTGCGCAGATGATTGTGGTACCAGTAAATGCAGCTCAATATGGAGGAAGCACATTATTCTCTCTTTGTAATTCTGCTTAGTTAAATACTGTTTGGTGCCTTTCACTGGCATATCCCAATGAGATCAGTCTAACTCCACTGTCCTGGTTGGGGCTATGTTGCAATACAGGGCATAAATGAAGGTGGCTCTTTCTTCCATTGCTGGGTGTTCCAATGATTGGATCACATTTAGGATATGCCCCAATCCTCTATAGATCCAGATGTTAGTGGCAGATATGTAAAACACAAGTAAGTACCAGAATGGTAGTCTTGGAGTCCTTGGGTTATTTCAGCACGGTAAACTTGTGTCAGCTGTCTCCTGGTCAGTATTGTCGGGAAGGTGGACCCCCATGCTTTGTAATAAATTGGAAGCTGGCCCAGCTAGTCCAGACTGAGAGCTAAATGATTCAAGGATATTTGTGACCAAATTTAAGTCCAAGTCAACTGGGGCCAAGTCTGACTCGTCGGCATTCACCGCTTCCTCAGAGTTACTCTCATTAGCTTTGGCGGTCTTGGGATGGACTGCTCCCTGCTTAAAAAGAAAGGACAATCAGGACCAATCTGTAATGGTGAAATCACATATGAAAGCGATGATCATAAACACGTTAGCTACTTGATTGGACCTGAATAATTCCTTACCACATTAGTCTTCTTGGTAAAGCTTTTGCCAATGTTTGTGTGTGCCAGTTCCCTGTCCATAACGTCCATGTAAGAGTGTAGGCTTTGCAGGGCTTCTGCATTCAGTGGTGTGGCTTGATCATCATCCAAGTCTTCATCGCTGTTCAGTAGCTCAAAGTCTTCTTCAGACTCTAAATCATCAGAATCGAGTTCCTCTGGATTTGGACCTGTAGAATTAAGTGACTGTATATAAATGTCCTTATAGAACCGGTACATGCCCAGTGATTTTCTCTGCTGTGGACAATGGTCTCAGCAACGTACTGCACAGGTGCCATTCTCTGCTGGCGAAATGCCACACTGATGTGGAAGAGCGCGGCACATGTGCTGCACCTATGTATGTCCTGGATCCAGAATGTATCCAGTTTTATTTAGCCTGTGCTATATATTTATGCACATACAAATGATAGAACCATAAGCCAACAGAATGAAACTCACCAAGAATCCTTTCCAAAGCGCTTGTGAAAGAATCTACATCGAATGTGACTGGTGCTTCTGCAGGATTCCTGCATAAAAAACAAAATCATGTACTGACATTAGAAACAGCGACTTAAAACCTGACACTTAACACATTTTAATGGCTGAGATGGGAATAACCACAGTAAGCGCTGGCTGAGGGTGGCCAGGATCGTGGAAAAACCCGAGCGGCCGCCACTCCGCTGTTTCATAATTCGCATAGTAGTGAATGGATGCTACTCAAACAGTAAGTTATGCTGTCTCCATAACTCCCATTCCCTGCTATGTGGGTTAAAGGGTTTGCCCCACAGAAAATATTCTACATTTTTCAAACCAGAATCTGGATCTAAAAAAGTCTTGTAATCGCATGCAATTAAAAATTTAGGATAGCTACTGAGTTTTTTGCTGAAATATATCTGTATAGCGTCACCCACTGTTCGACCTTTTTCTAAATTCTCTGTCCAACTCACTGAGGTTGTCCATCCTTGCACTAGCACCAGCTGCAGCAGAAAGGCTCTCAGAGGCTACTTTTGGGTAGTGTGCTTTCTGTTGGACATGCCTCTATGATGCACTCAAAGACATTTTTCCCAGTTGACATCATTGGACTGAGAGAAGCAGGATGGTAGTTTCAGCAAATGACCGGCCATCTAGATCTCTAGGCTGTTCTGACCTAGCTGTTAAGTGGTGTTGGCACGAGGGCACACATGACACGGTGAACAGGCTCCGCATAGCCCAGAAAGACCTCCAGTCGAGAAGATCATTTGATCCGCTGACAAGCATGAGCAGCTCCAACAGTTTCATTATCCACCATCCAGACACAGGTGGAACCTTTCTTACACACCCATGCAAATTTCAGCAGTACAATGCCCACCCAGACACAGCAAGGGTTTCCCAGGAATGTGTCCTCCAGATTAGAACACTTCCTTGGCCTGTCTGGTCGCCAGATTTACCAACAATTAAGCATTTATGGGGCGAGCTTCAGCAACCAGTGAAAGACATTTAGTAAGGTCTATACGCCACCGTAAAACAGTTACACATTGCGGCGCACGGCATGTGTGCACCATAATCCCGACTTTTCTAATTTCTCTATAATTTTTAGATGTGGTGAGAAAAGGGGGTGCGGTTTACTGGAAGGGTTGTGGCTTCACGCTGTCGCCGCATTTACTGCAGAAGTTATAGCTGAAGCCTATGCCAGGCTGTAGCTGGTGTAGACTCCAGTTTCTGGCGCACAGCAGGTCAGAGATGCGCCTGATTTGTTAAGAGGCTTCTTCCTCTTAAATCAGAAGCATCTCATGCCAGCACAGGGAGATCAAGACTGGCAGATGGATCTGCCAGTCTGGATAGATCTTCCCCATGAGTGTGCAGGATCTGTGGGCAGATATGCTGCAGGACACAGTACAGAACCCGTATGCTCCATGCCTAACTGTATTTCATCTTGTATCCAGACGGCTCAACAGGATCCTAGAGTCTCCTTTTAAATATACAGTTTTCCCCAATAAACCTATCCTTTCGTGCTAATATTGTAACCACTTACATATATCATTATTACATTTATTAATATAAAGTTTTATGTATTCCAACATCATTGCAGGGCATAAAGCAATCACACCTGAGAATCAATCATGTAACACACACAAAACAGGGCCTCATCCACACTGTGAACCAGTGTAAGCCACTTGCAAGCCAATACCAGAATAGGACCCTAAAATACAGAACAAGTATAATGGAAAAATCTGCTCCTGTCCTGTCTTCTCAGCCTACTCCTGCGTTTGTCTTAGGCTCCATTCACACGACCGTATGTTGTCCGCAAAAAAACGGATCCGTGTCCGCAAAAAAACGGATTGCATTCCGTTTTTTTGCTGATCCATAGACTTCAACAGGACATAGCCCTATTGAAGTCTATGGATCAGCAAAAAACGGACACGGATCCGTTTTTTTGCGGACACGGATCCGTTTTTTTGCGGACAACATACGGTCGTGTGAATGGAGCCTTACAAATACAGATATTACTGGGATATTCTGTCATTGTCTGATCAGCAGGAATCTAGCTGCTGTGACCCTTGCCAAAGGGTTGTGGGCTGTGGAGTCAGCAAGCTGACTGATTATCTATCACCACTAGAACACCCTGCTTATTACTGATTATAGTATAAGGACAGGGGAGAACACAGGAGAGGTGAGAACTGATTACCTATCACCACTAGAACACCCTGTGTATCACTGTGTATAGTATAAGGATAGGAGAGGTGAGAACTGATTATCTATCACCACTAGAACACCCTGTGTATCACTGTGTATAGTATAAGGATAGGGGAGAACACAGGAGAGGTGAGAACTGATTATCTATCACCACTAGAACATCCTGCTTATCACTGATTATAGTATAAGGACAGGGGAGAACACAGGAGAGGTGAGAACTGATTATCTATCACCACTAGAACACCCTGCTTATTACTGATTATAGTATAAGGACAGGAGAGAACACAGGAGAGGTGAGAACTGATTATCTATCACCACTAGAACACCCTGTGTATCACTGTGTATAGTATAAGGATAGGGGAGAACACAGGAGAGGTGAGAACTGATTATCACCACTAGAACATCCTGCTTATCATTGTGTATAGTACAAGGACAGGAGAGAACACAGGAGAGGTGAGAACTGATTATCTATCACCACTAGAACACCCTGCTTATCACAGTTTATAGTATAAGGACAGGGAGAACACAGGAGAGGTGAGAAATGATTATCTATCACCACTAGAACACACTGCTTATCACTGATTATAGTATAAGGACAGGGAGAACACAGGAGAGGTGAGAACTGATTCACTATCACCACTAGAACACCCTGCTTATCACTGATTATAGTATAAGGACAGGGAGAACACAGGAAAGGTGAGAACTGGTTATCTATCTCCACTAGAACACCCTGCTTATCACTGATTATAGTATAAGGATAGGAGAGAACACAAGAGAGGTGAGAACTGATTCTCTATCACCACTAGAACACCCTGCTGATCACTGATTATAGTATAAGGATAGGAGAGAACACAGGAGAGGTAAGAACTGATTATCACCACTAGAACACACTGCTTATCACAGGTTATAGTATAAGGAGAGGAGAGAACACAGGAGAGATGAGAACTGATTATCTATCACCATTAGAACACCCTGCTTATCACTGATTATAGTATAAGGACAGGGGAGAACACAGATAATCAGTTCTCAGCTCTCCAGTGTTCTCCCCTGTCCTTATACTATAAACAGTGATACACTGGGTGTTATAGTGGTGATGAATAATCGTTCTCACCTCTCCTGTGTTCTCTCCTGCCCATACTATAAACAGTGATAAACTGGTGTTAGAGTGGTGATAGATGGATCAGTCCTGCCTCTGTGTTCTCCCTGTCCTATACTATAATCAGTGATAAGCAGGTAGTGTTAGTAGTGATAGAAGAATCAGTTCTCACCTCTCCTATCACCACTAGAACACCCTGCTTATCACTGATTATAGTATAAGGACAGGGAGAACACAGGAGAGGTGAGAACTGATTATCTATCACTCAGTAGAACACCCTGCTTATCACTGATATATAGTATAAGGACAGGGAGAACACATGAGAGGTGAGAACTGATTATCTATCACCACTAGAACACCCTGCTTATCACTGTGTTATAGTATAAGGACAGGAGAGAACACAGGAGAGTGAGAACTGATTATCCATCACCACTAGAACACCCTGCTTATCACTGATTATAGTATAAGGATAGGAGAGAACACAGGAGAGGTGAGAACTGATTATCTATCACCACTAGAACACCCTGCTTATCACTGTTTATAGTATAAGGACAGGAGAGAACACATGAGAGGTGAGAACTGATTATCTATCACCACTAGAACACCCTGCTTATCACTGTTTATAGTATAAGGACAGGAGAGAACACAGGAGAGGTGAGAACTGATTATCTATCACCACTAGAACACCCTGCTTATCACTGTGTATAGTATAAGGACAGGGAGAGAACACAGGAGAGGTGAGGAACTGATTATCTATCATCACTAGAACACCCTGCTTATCACTGATTATAGTATAAGGACAGGAGAGAACACAGGAGAGGTGAGAACTGATTATCTATCACCACTAGAACACCCTGCTTATCACTGTTTATAGTATAAGGACAGGAGAGAACACAGGAGAGGTGAGAACTGATTATCTATCACCACTAGAACACCCTGCTTATCACTGATTATAGTATAAGGACAGGAGAGAACACAGGAGGTGAGAACTGATTATCTATCACCACTAGAACACCCCTGCTTATCACTGATTATAGTATAAGGACAGGAGAGAACACAGGAGAGGTGAGAACTGATTATCTATCACCACTAGAACACCCTGCTTATCACTGTTTATAGTATAAGGACAGGAGAACACAGGAGAGGTGAGAACTGATTATCTATCACCACTAGAACACCCTGCTTATCACTGATTATAGTATAAGGACAGGGAGAGAACACAGGAGAGGTGAGAACTGATTATCTATCACCACTAGAACACCCTGCTTATCACTGTGTATAGTATAAGGACAGGGGAGAACACAGGAGAGGTGAGAACTGATTATCTATCACCACTAGAACACCCTGCTTATCACTGATTATAGTATAAGGACAGGGAGAGAACACAGGAGAGGTGAGAACTGATTATCTATCACCACTAGAACACCCTGCTTATCACTGTGTTATAGTATAAGGACAGGGGAGAACACAGGAGAGTGAGAACTGATTATCTATCACCACTAGAACACCCTGCTTATCACTGTTTATAGTATAAGGACAGGAGAGAACACAGGAGAGGTGAGAACTGATTATCTATCACCACTAGAACACCCTGCTTATCACTGATGTATAGTATAAGGACAGGAGAGAACACAGGAGAGGTGAGAACTGATTATCTATCACCACTAGAACACCCTGCTTATCACTGTTTATAGTATAAGGACAGGAGAGAACACAGGAGAGGTGAGAACTGATTATCTATCACCACTAGAACACCCTGCTTATCACTGTGTATAGTATAAGGACAGGAGAGAACACGGAGAGGTGAGAACTGATTATCTATCACCACTAGAGCACCCTGCTTATCACTGATTATAGTAGTATAAGGACAGGAGAACACAGGAGAGGTGAGAACTGATTATCTATCACCACTAGAACACCCTGCTTATCACTGTGTATAGTATAAGGACAGGGGAGAACACAGGAGAGGTGAGAACTGATTATCTATCACCACTAGAACACTCCTGCTTATCACTGTGTATAGTATAAGGACAGGAGAGAACACAGGAGAGGTGAGAACTGATTATCTATCACCACTAGAACACCCTGCTTATCACTGATGTATAGTATAAGGACAGGGGAGAACACAGGAGAGGTGAGAACTGATTATCTATCACCACTAGAACACCCTGCTTATCACTGATTATAGTATAAGGACAGGGGAGAACACAAGGAGATGTGAGAACTGATTATCTATCACCACTAGAACACTCTGCTTATCACTTATTATAGTATAAGGACAGGAGAGAACACAGGAGAGGTGAGAACTGATTATCTATCACCACTAGAACACCCTGCTTATCACTGTGTATAGTATAAGGACAGGAGAGAACACAGGAGAGGTGAGAACTGATTATCTATCACCACTAGAACATCCTGCTTATCACTGTGTATAGTATAAGGACAGGAGAGAACACAGGAGAGGTGAGAACTGATTATCTATCACCACTAGAACACCCTGCTTATCACTGATTATAGTATAAGGACAGGGGAGAACACAGGAGAGGTGAGAACTGATTATCTATCACCACTAGAACACCCTGCTTATCACTGATGTATAGTATAAGATAGGAGAACACAGGAGAGGTGAGAACTGATTATCTATCACCACTAGAACACCCTGCTTATCACTGATTATAGTATAAGGACAGGAGAGAACACAGGAGAGGTGAGAACTGATTATCTATCACCACTAGAACACCCTGCTTATCACTGATTATAGTATAAGGACAGGAGAGAACACATGAGAGGTAAGAACTGATCATCTAACTCCACTAGAACACCCTGCTTATCACTGATTATAGTATAAGGACAGGGGAGAACACAGGAGAGGTGAGAACTGATTATCTATCACCACTAGAACACCCTGCTTATCACTGATTATAGTATAAGGACAGGGGAGAACACAAGGAGATGTGAGAACTGATTATCTATCACCACTAGAACACTCTGCTTATCACTTATTATAGTATAAGGACAGGAGAGAACACAGGAGAGGTGAGAACTGATTATCTATGACCACTAGAACATCCTGCTTATCACTGTGTATAGTATAAAGACAGGGGAGAACACAGGAGAGGTGAGAACTGATTATCTATGACCACTAGAACATCCTGCTTATCACTGATTATAGTATAAAGACAGGGGAGAACACAGGAGAGATAAGAACTGATTATCTATCACCACTAGAACACCCTGCTTATCACATGTTATAATATAAGGAGAGGTGAGAACTGATTATCTATCACCACTAGAACACCCTGCTTATCACTGATTATAGTATAAGGACAGGAGAGAACACAAGGAGAGGTGAGAACTGATTATCTATCACCACTAGAACACTCTGCTTATCACTGATTATAGTATAAGGACAGAGAGAACATAGGAAGGTGAGAACTGATTATCTATCATCACTGAACATCCTGCTTATCACTGTGTATAGTATAATGACAGGTAGAAACACAAGAGAGGTGTAGAACTGATTATCTATCACCATTAGAATCACTCTGCTTATCACTGTATTATAGTATAGGACAGGGAGAGAACACAGGAGAGGTGAGAACTGGATTATCTATCTCCACTCAGGACATCCTGCTTATCACTGTGTATAGTATAAGAACAAGGGAAGAATACAGGAGAGGTGAGAACTGATTATCTATCACTACTAGAAACACCCTGCTTATCACTGATTATAGTATGGGACAGGGAGAACACAGGAGAAGTGAGAACTGATTATCTATCACCACTAGAACACCCTGCTTATTACTGATTATAGTATAAGGACGTGAGATCTCACATAGGCTAGTGAAGTCATACAATTGTGTGCAAGCCTTCCCTGCTGATCATTACAGGGTGGTCTCTGCTCTGGAAGCAACGAGGTATGTATGATGGAAATAATGGACAAATGTATGATGAAAGTGCCTTTGCGTTAGCTTTCTACGCGATAAAAGCCATTACTGAAGTGAGTCTATCTTAAGTATCTTGTAAGAAAGAAAACACAACACTGTAGCATATTGATGAATATACCGGTACATACCAGGGCAGTTCCGCTCCTTCATGTGAAGACACTTTTGAGATAAATGCCTTCATGCTATCAGTCACTTCAGACAAATTGTATTGCTCCTCAGATTCAGTGGTAACTTCCTTTAAGCCTACAGCATTCTGTAAGATTTGTTCCAACTTTTCTGGTGACAAGTCCATCCAGCTGTCATCTTCAAGCAAACAAGCACGTTACAATGTTAGGGGGGATGATCTTCTTATAATCCCTATACTCTTAACCACTGAGTTGTCTCGAGAAGTACCGTATTTTTCGCTTTATAAGACACGTCTGATAAGACGCACCCATTTTTTAGAGAAGGAAAATAAGAAAAAATATTTTTCATCAGACCTCATATCAGGACCTCACATCAAACCCCCATATCAAGACCTTGCATCATTAGCCTTAAAATCAGACTTCCAAGTCAGATCCCCCATCAGACCTGTGTGCAGCTTTAGGTCATGGTGCGCGCATGTTCTGACACTGTACGCGGTCAGGATAGTGCATCACGGCCCCAGGGAGTGAGAGTACTGGCTGCTCTCGCAGGACTTCAACTTCGTGCACCTAATGCATACTTGTGAGCACTTCCACTTTTGGGGGGATAAAAGTGCAGTTTATAAAGCGAAAAAATTGCAGTTACTTACCGGTAGTGCGTTTTCTTTGAACCTATGACAGCACCCATGGAGATACACCGCCCCATCCAGGACAGAAACAGCTCACCACACTGTTTTAAAAGGAGGGGTCATCAGCCGCTCACCAGTACTAAACCAAGGACTAAGGAAAATAAGTGACAGAAAATATACCAAAAATGTACTTTTTTTTTCTCTCTCTCTCTCCCTGGGTTGGGAATTAGATGGGTGCTGTCATAGGTTCAAAGAAAGCGTACTGGTACAGTAATTGCAATTTTTCTTCCTCACCTATGACAGCACCACATGAATATAGGCAAGATCCAAATTAAGGGAGGGACAACTGCCTGAAGAACCTTCTGGCCAAAACACAATCCCTCATTAGAGGCAGTTGTAACCTATAATGTTTAAAGAAGGTATGAGGAGAACTCCAGGTAGCTGCCCCACAGATCTGCTCTATGGAGGCAGATGCTCTCTCTGCCCAGGTAGTAGAAGACGGATCTGGTCGAATGGGCACCAAAATTCAGGGGGTCTGGGCCCTTACTTGAATAGGCTAACTGAATAGCTTGCTTAATCCACCGGGCAATGGTCTGAGAGGAAGCTGCCATCCCTCTTTGCTTCCCTGAACAGAGACAAACAGCTTAGGAGACAATCTCCACGACTTAGTGGACTCAAGGTACATCAAAGGCATCTCCTAACATCAAGGCAATGGAAAAGAGACTCCTCCTCGTCCTTAGGGAAGCAAGAAGGACGGCAGAACTATCTCCTGAGAACTGTGAAAGGAAGAAGACACCTTCGGCAAAAAGAAGGATCAGGGAAATAATAACCTATCCTCCAGGATACACAAGTATGGTTCATTAATGGAAAGGGCTGCAATCTCCCCTACCCTCCTGGCAGAGGTAATAGCTAAGAGGAAGGCTAATTTCTGCGATAGTAACTTAATAGAAATCTCTTGAATGGGCTCAAAGGGAACAGAGGTAGCGCTGAAAGAACCACATTGAGATCCCAGGGGAAGTCTAGATTTAGAGACGGAGCCATCTTAGAAATAGCTGTGACAAACCTCTTTATCCAAGATTTGATTAGCTAATCTAAACTCAAAAAGAGCACTAAGCGCCGAAATCTGCACTTTAAGTGTACTGGGTCTGAGACCCTTCTTCCCATCCTGCCTGTAAAATCAATATTAAGGCCATTGGAGGAGGGTTCTAACACATCCACTGGAGAATTAACAAAATTGAAAAAGGGAGAATCTAGGGAAGCCAAGTCCCTGTCCCATTCCTGTAAAATCTGAAGTTGAAGGGGTCTGGAATGGAACTGGGCCCATTCTACCCCTGGAATGGTGGCAGTCATTAGACCCAGGACCGACATAGCCTTTCTCAGCGAAGTTGACTGGGACTGAGCTAACTCCCTCACCTCCTTTATCAGGTTTAGGGCTTTTAGGGGTGGTAACTGACAGGTCTGGGAAACAGAGTCCAGAATCATCCCCAAAAACACACACTTCTGGCTGGGGATCAAATTGGACTTCTCTAGATTCAGCTCCCATCCTAGTTTTTTTAGAACTTCCCTGACCCAGGAAATCTGATCCTCTAGTTTAAGGTGAGAGTGAGAGACCAGGAGAAAGTCGTCCAGATAAGGGACAATAACTATCTCCTTCTCTCTCACATGGGCCAACATCACCGCCACCACTTTCGTGAATAAACTGGGAGCCTGAGCTAACCCGAAGGGGAGAGCCCTGAACTGGACATGAAGGAGATCCTCCTCTATTTGAATAGCCACCCTTAAATACTTCTGATGATCGGGATGAATCGGGATATGGTAATACGCATCCCTTAAATCTAGAGTGGCCATAAAGCACCCTGGGGACAAATTTAGGATAGCCGTACTGATGGTCTCCATACGGAACTTTTCGTACACCAGATAATGATTCAATAATTTCAAGTTTATTATGGTCGGTAGGACCCGTTCAGCTTCTTTACAAGAAAAAGTGTTGAATAAAATCCCTCTCCTAGTTCCTGAGGAGGGACTTTTATCAAAACTCTCTTCTCTAGAAGAGCAAACACTTCCGCCCTGATAGCCTCCTGCTTCACTGAATCTTTGTGAAAGTCTGTAATGACAAATCTTCCTCTTGGAGGATTTATAAAATTTATCACGTACCCTTCTCTTATAATTTGCAAGATCCAGGGGCTGTTCGTAATTTTCTGCCAACTCTCTAGGAAGCTTGTAAGCCGACCTCCTACCGGAAGCCTGGCGTCAGTCAGATTTCTTTTGGAGGCCTCTGCTCTGGAAAAAGAAAACCCTTGGACTTATTGGAGGGACCTGGGTTTTGTCCAGACCTCTCTTTCTTCCTAAAGAACTTGTTAGTTTGTGAACGGAAGGGTCTCTTATTAGCTGGACGACTAGAAGAAGGGAACCCCTTCTTTTGTCTGAGGCTTTCTCCAGTAAATCGTCTAACACCGGTCCAAACAAAAACTCTCCCTGACAGGGAATGCTACAGAGTTTTGCCTTGGAAGTAGGGTCCCCATTCCAACTCTTCAACCATAAGGCTCTCCTGGCCGAATTAGATAAGGCAGAGGCTCTGGCAGAAAATTTAAGAGAGTCAATAGAAGCGTCAGATAAGAAATCAATTGCGTTGAAGATAGTAGGAAAGGAGGAAAGAATCGTTTCTCTGGGAGTACCATCTTTAATATGATTCTCTAGGTCGGAGATCCAAATTTTAAGTGATCTAGCTGACCTGTGCAGCAGCTATGGAAGGTTTAAAAGCCGCCGTAGTGGCCTCCCAATTCTTTTTAAGGTATATGTCAGCCCTCCTATCCAAAGCATCTTTTAAGGAACCTGCATCCTCAAAGGGAAGGGCTGCCCTCTTAGAAATCTTCGCTACTGGCATCTAATTTGGAGCCCTATCCCAGGAGGCTGAGGCTTTTTCTTCAAGCGGGTATTTGCGTTTAATAGCAGCTGGAATGAAAAACTTCCTATCAGGTTTACTCTATTCCCTGGAGATTAAGGCCTCAATGTTCTCATGAATATCAAAATTTCTAACCAGTCTGGTTCCCAGGCCCTCAAACATGGAATCACGGATCGTTTGAGGAGCTTTTTGATCGTCTAGACTCTAGCCCCATCGTGGCTCTAACCACTTTAACAAGTGAATTGATATTTTCATTCTGAAAAAAATGGCCTGCCAGCAGAGTCTGTATCAAAGGATTCGTCAGATGAGAGTCTCTCTCCTTCTTCCTCCAAACCTGAAAGCACCTCTTGGTCACTGGAGGGAGCTACAGATGCAGTGGCAGAAGTACCGGTCCTGCTTTCTAACAGACCGCTGACAGATTCCTTCACCGTCTCCCTGACTTCTTCCCGAATCATCTCCTTCAGGTTAGACAACAGGGACGGGGTCTCCTCCTGCACCAATTTCCCTATGCAATGGTGGCAGAGCGGTTTTTCATAGCCCGAGGCTAACCTCTTCTTGCACAGGGCACAAGCTTTCTCTTTGGACTTAGAGGCCCTCTTACTCTCCCTTGGGACCTAGGGAACAATACCCAACTAAAATTAGAATCTGGTGACAGAAGGTATATATTCTGGGGTATACCCCTTACCCCACCAGGATACCGGTTCATTGGTGGTTTCAGTGGCCTCCACATGCTGGCTTGCCTCCATGATCGGTTAGGAGCTGTACCTCAATGGAGAAACAGACTGCTTGGTACTCAGAGCGCGCAGTCTTATGCTGGCTGGGACTCGCTCTGCCGCGCGTGTGAAGCGGCTCCACCACTCCGGTCATGCGCAGTGCCTCCTCTGCTGCCGCGCACCGGAAGTGCGGGTCCCTCGGCTGCCGGGATCGCGATCACGGCCGCGATCTGCCGCCACCTATGGGGAGCGGGGGACCGCCCCAGAGTGTAGAAAGGAGCCGGAGGTAGTGGGGAGCAGGAGCCCAGACTCGGCAGTTGCTTCCAGGGAAGATCTTACCCGCCCGGGTAAGCCCTCCATAAGCATGACGCCGGGCGCCCGCAGCATGCCTCTTCTTAACACAGTGTGGGAACTTCACCTGTGCCGCAGGACAGGAAACAGAACTGGTGAGCGGCTGGATGACCCCTCCTTTTAAAACAGTGTGGTGAGCTGTTTCCTGTCCTGGATGGGGCGGGTGTATCTCCATGGGTGCTGTCATAGGTGAGGAAGAAAATACGGGTAGATATGTGCAAGCCTGTATATGGTAAGTGACCAATGTGAAACGGTAAGCTTACAGGGCTACAGGAACTACATGAGCAGAATGCAGCCTGCTTTTACCCCTTTTATGGAACTACTGCAGATAAACTTCCCAAATATATAAAAATGGGTTCATTAAAGCCGAAACTACCTTCAAATGCCATTCTATGTGGTACCACATGCAGCTGATCTTTAGCTTGAGATGACATTAAACTTTACCTTCTTCTGGAGGAAGATGGGCCTCTTCTTTTTTCAGCTCTTCCATGTTAACTTTCAGGCTGCTCAGTAACCCAAGAACTTCATCACCAGGACTCAGGTTTGCCGAACTGGTAAAACCAATAAGACCGGGTAAAATCACAACATGTGTTTTAAAACACTCTCACCTACTATGCCCAGGAGTGGAGACCTCATAACAGGAGGTGTAGAGGAAAGCTTTGGACAATCTCTTGGACAGGTTCCCAACGATGACCAGATCGCAGGGTGTCCTGCGGCTGGGACCCACTGCAATCAACTGTTATCTGTGGGGAGTTTGGCAGCCAATGTCCAATTCCACTGTAATGCCACCATAGGTGAAATGAAGCTACATGATTTTCATTGAAAAATGTGCCTGTACCTCCAGAAAGGGATATTCTTTCCAATCCCTCCCCACTTGTTGGATACACAATGGTCCCCTACTGGTCCCAAGGATTAGTAGGAATACGCCCAGAGCACATGTCAGGTGGGTGCACCAGGGACTTTCCATACTGATCTTCCATAGCTAGTGCAGTTATTTGGGCAGAGCTAGTAGTTGTACTCTGTGGGGAGATTTATCAAAACTGGTGTAAAGTAAAATTGGTTTAGTTGCCCATAGCAACCAATCAGCTTAATCCTTTCATTTTCCCAAAGGAGCTCATTGTGTGTCTATGTGCGCGGCCACTTCTGATCTGATCGTTGATAATCTACTACCAGTCCTAAGAGTCCAGATTATTGGAATTTTTGACTTGTATTATTCTGTTTTCTTACCTGTCTGGCTTGAATACTGATTGCTGGAAGTACATTTCTGCTTTCTTCATTAGTTCACAATACTGTGCTGATCCCTCCATTCCACCCTAAAAGTGATGCAGAGTCATCGACAAAAGTCCTAACAACAGAAATATCATATAATAAAAATGTCTTTGATTAAACCAAAAGGCTATTAACCACTATTTTAATCTACTTTATACCCTCTTCATCGCTACCATGACTAAGGCTGTGAACAAGGTGTAGGTTTGACCGAAAACGTTGGCCAGTGGCTAAGTCTAACTTTTTCTGGATGGATTACAAACAAAAACAAAGAAAAGTTACATACAACAGGCGTGGTTCTTTCTTAATTTACCGTTCATTTTACACTCGTATCATTTTGTAGGTAAACAATATGCACTGTACGGTACCTGAACATTATGAATATAATTCATCAAAACCTAGACTACAGAACACATTTATTATATTATTTTCCATCCCTCCTTCAGGTGCAGATAAATCTAAGCAGACATATGTGCTATGTTCACTCCTTTAATAGAATCTAGGGGAATAATTAAACTTGTCATACCTTGAAGAAATCATTCTTTTTCAAGTTGTTTAAAAACCCAGTCCAGAGTGGGCTCTGTGAAGGATGTTTTGTAGCCGATTCAGGGGACCCGGCACATTTGGAACATAAGATTTCAAAACCGTGCGCCTAATAGAAAACCAAGTAAATGATAAAGATGTTTGAACATGCCGTCAGGGGGTTTCTGACCTCCAAAGTCATTTTAATCAGGGTCTTAAAAGTGATTATTATAAAGAAAAAAGGCACTGATTTATTCACTGCACTCCGTTCCAGCTAATGTCCTTTATCATGCACCGCGGGCCCCATCCACTGGCTTCAGCAGTGATGTGTCCCCACGTGGCGGTGCAGTGGAGACAAGACCCTCAGTGATGGAACAGAGCATCGGCGAGGAGGTGAGTGGCTTTTTCTTTCTTTATGCCAATCACTTTTAGGACCCCTCTAAAAAACAGAAAATTTAAAAGGCAATTCCGAGACCTTATTATTATTACAAATGGACAAAGAAATGGTTCTTTGTAAAGCAAAGTAGCCTTTTTATTAAAGTGCTGTCAACATATAATGCAGGACACCATTAGAAATAGCAATATCATCTCACATGTATCTGGGGAGGCCTACACAGAGACGTGGACTTTTCTTTATACATTGAGCGCCATCGTAACTCTCATAACCCTCCGACCAGGAGTTTTTTTTGTTTTGGATTAAAGTTGATTTACAGTTATCCAGATTTTTTACTTCACTGACTTATCTCAATGCCCCTTGATGGCACTTACGTGAAAATATTCTGACAAGGAGGCCTTGATCAGGTATGTAATCCTACAGTCTATTAAATGTCAGCTCAGTGCACATAGATGTTTTGTTTTACAGATACAACATGGCTCCTTTCAAACTCTTCTATAGGAACTGTCAGGGTCACTTTATGGCAGGGTTCACATGTTACAGTAGTCTGCCGCACTGCCAAAACCACATGTTTACCGCAAACCGCCACAGTTTTGCATTGTGGCTAGGCATGCAGTTCTAAGAGAATTGCACAGAACCATTGCAAAGTGTGTGCAGAACACTTCTGCAACCAATGTGTGAGATCAGTCTAAAGAGCTTTTCCCACCAATAACATATCTACAGGGTGGGTGACAAATGTTAGATTCTTTTAAGCTGACTGTAGGGACCAACCCGATTGCTAGAAAAGGGAGGCCGTCTCTTTCTACCAGGGTGACTGCTGTGGGGAGGAGTTGTATGGAGCAGATGGGCATGTACGCTCCTGCTCCACACAACTACACAGGAAGATAAGAATACATGGTGCCCCACTGATTTAAGAGTCCATTGACACGTCCGTGGAATGGGTCTGCATCCGTTCGCAACCCTGCAGAGCAGTGCGGACCATTCATTCTCAAATGGTGACGGAAAGGATGCGGACAGCACACATTGTGCTGATCAGCTTCTGACTTCCAGTCAGCGGCTCCGTACTTCGGTCCACGGCTCCCGAAAAGATAGAACATGTCCTATTCTTGTCCATAATAGCAGACAATGAGGCTTTTCTATAGGGGTGTAGTAAGAGATGTCCAGCACTGAGAGGGTAAAAATCTTCAGTCTTTATTTTATAAGTTTAAAGAATGCAGTTTCTTCATAGATGGTGGTAATGCTACTAGCGCCTCAATCTACACCATGATTAAGACAGTATAGATTGAAGCAGCGTTGGTGGCTTGCCACTCTATGTGAAAAAGCTTATTCTAAATTTATAGAAATAAAGACTGAAGATTTTACTCTTCTCAAGTGCTGGACATCTCTTACTATTCTGGATCTGTAACTGGACTGGAAAGGGCCCTTGCAGAGACATCATATGTGGAGGTGCTGGCTTACTCTTCTAATCGTTACATTTCTATAGTGGTCAGGGCCCGGTGTATTGCGGATCCGCAATACACTATGGACATATGTGAATGGACCCCTAACAGTGCAGTGATAAGCAGTTCCATCAGATTAGATCAGAAAGAGGTATACTCGGTCCCTACTTGACATTAAAACCAATTCAACACTGTTTACCAGTTTAATTCCCAGCTCATGCGCTTTGTACTTGGGATGTGAGCGAGCAGGAAGGGTATATCCGCTGCGTTTGTCAGGATGGAACCTCTGTTGGCTGAGCTGAGCGTATGAGACACTTTGTAAATGTCACCTGTGGATGACAGATTGCAGAATCCCTGAAATATATGTACAGTGAACTAGTAATAACATACAGGAATATGAGGCATGATGGGCGATCAGAGGACTCAATGGAGCGGAATAGAGAATGAAGGAAATGCTCTTACAGATGTGGACACGAGCCTTTCAGGTTTGAAATGATGAAATGTGCGACATGCTTTCAGGTCAATAGGGTCCCGGAGGTAAAACGCTTGCACTGCGGCTGATACCAACTGTGGGCGCTCCTTTAATATAGCTGCAATCTCAGCTGGAACCAAACAGTGGGCTCGATGGAAGGAGTCCTTAATGCTTTCAGGGTACCTGTAGAATATTTTCAAATAAGGACGACTACTAAAACAAATCAACTGTATACCTGCCATTGAATTATTACTGTAGTTTACAAACAAATCTGAACTGCATTACCAATAATGTACTAAAATATAATCCTCTAAATGAGGACCTGCTTGATGATCACCACCGAGCAGTAGTGTGCACGCATGGCCGCCCCCATTCATTCCTGTGTGCCTACTGGAGATTGTTGAGCGCTGTACTTGGCAGACCCATAAACAATCAATCGAGCGATCATTCATTTGGGAGAGTCAGGGACACTCGTTCTCATGATCAGTGGGGGTTCCAGCTGTTGGATCTCCATTGATCATACATGTATCACCTATTTTTGTGGCTAGGTGAAATGTTATTTGCGGCCCACCCTCGTGCAATTCAAGTGAATAAAATGGAATAAATACAACCTTCACATTGTGTACTATAGCCACCTTGTTTTGGGGCTTTGTATAGTCGATACCTTTGTCTATGATTAATATTGGCTATAATCATGTTCTGGACTGATTCATGCCCCGTGATAATCATGCTTTGAACCGGTTTATCCCTGACTGTGTTCTATGGGTGAAAGCCCTTAAGTATATGTGGTAGAACTCCACCATGCTTATGGCCAATATGGAATATATATCTGGGTCAAGCTAACTTTAAACCTATAATCAATTGACCTGTGCTTGATACCTAGGCATCTAGACCTTCCGCAGTAGTTTTTCCACTATCATATACCTCACCGTTTTCTGATTTGTAAACATTTTTGATATAGAGAATTTTTATGAAATTTTGTATTATACTGAATAAAGGTGTAGCTCAATTTTACATAAGAGTCAGTGTTTTGTTTGGATGTTTTGTAGTTATATGACTCTCGGTTTGATGTTGTGGGGCATGTAGGTTTACTATATCTGTGGGGAGTTTGGCAGCCAATGTCCAATTCCACTGTAATGCCACCAAAGGTGAAATGAAGCTACATGATTTTCATTGAAAAATGTGCCTGTACCCCAGAAAGGGATATTCTTTCCAGTCCCTCCCCACTTGTTGGATACACAATGGTCCCCTACTGGTCCCAAGGATTAGTAGGAATACGCCAGAGTACATGTCAGGTGGGAGCACCAGGGACTTTCCTAAAAGGAAGCTATGAAAAACTAAAGGTGGAATCTTGGGTTGCTATACGCAACTAAGCTGTTTTTCCATTACCCTGGTTTTGATAAATCTCCCTCTGTGTGTCTATGTGCGCGGCCACTTCTGTCTGATGGTTGATAATCTCGCCACCAGTCCTAAGAGTCCAGATTATTGGAATTTTGACTTGTATTATTCTGTTTTTCTTACCTGTCTGGCTTGAATACTGATTGCTGGAAGTACATTTCTGCTTTCTTCATTAGTTCACAATACTGTGCTGATCCCTCCATTCCACCCTAAAAGTGATGCAGAGTCATCGACAAAAGTCTAACAACAGAAATATCATATAATAAAATTTATTAAACCAAAAGGCTATTAACCACTATTTTATTCTACTTTATACCCTCTTCATCGCTACCATGACTAAGGCCGTGAACAAGGTGTAGGTTTGACCGAAACGTTGGCCAGTGGCTAAGTCTAACAAAAGTTCATACAACAGAACTTAGAGTGCCGTGGTTCTTTCTTAAAGGGTTTCTGTCACCAGGATTACACATTATAAGCTGTCTGACATTAGCTATGTGCTAATGTCAGATCAGCTTGATAATGTGCTTTATATGTATTTCTGATGTATATTTAGGCTAAAAAACGTCTTTTTATAATATGTAAATTAGCCTCTAGGAGCAGGGGGGGCGTTGCCCCTGCTCCTAGAGGCTCCGTGTGCCAACCTGCTGCCACGCCCCTTCTTTCTTTGATTGACAGTGCCGGGCAGCGATCCTCTCCTGCCTCCGGCACTGTCTCCCTGCTAAATCCTAAGCCTGCGCCGCCGCTCTGTACTCGGCGCAGGCGCGGTGAGCTGAGGACAGCAGGCACCAGCGTCCTCTGCTCACCGCGCCTGCGCCGAATACAGAGCGGCGGCGCAGGCGGGATTTAGCAGGGAGACAGTGTCGGAGGCAGGAGAGGATCGCTGCCCGGCACTGTCAATCAAAGAAAGAAGGGGCGTGGCAGCAGGTTGAGCGACGGAGCCTCTAGGAGCAGGGGCAACGCCCCTGCTCCTAGAGGCTAATTTACATATTATAAAAAAGACGTTTTTAGCCTAAATATACATCAGAAATACATATAAAGCACATTATCAGCTGATCTGACATTAGCACATAGCTAATGTCAGACAGCTTATAATGTGTAATCCTGGTGACAGAAACCCTTTAATTTACTGTTCTTTTTACACTCGTATCATTTTGTGAGGTAAACAATATGCACTGTACGGGTACCTGAACATTATGAATATAATTCATCAAAACCTAGACTACAGAACACATTTATTATATTATTTTCCATCCCTCCTTCAGGTGCAGATAA
>JAKVIS010002169.1:0-24762 GCA_033119425.1 Bufotes viridis | reverse complement strand
AAAATGTAAGAGAGGGTAAGACAACACGCACAAGCAGGGAGTATAGGGAAGAAGGGGACGTGAGAGAAGGTGAAGAGTGAGGAAAATTAAGGAGAGTGTGAGGGGGAGACGGGGAAGGAGAGGATAATGGTAAAAAGATGGGGTAGGTGAAAGTGAGAAAAGGAAAACAATAGAAAATGGGTAGAGTTGAAGAGAAATATAGAAAGGGGAAGTAGGATAGAGAGGCAAGGTACATGGGAGACAGAGAGAGGCAAGAAAGGACAAAAATGTAAGAGAGGGTAAGAAAACACAAGCACAGCAGGGAGTTTAGGGAAGAAAGGGAACATTAGAGGAGGTAAAGAATGAGGGAAACTGGGAAGAGTATGAGGGGGAGACGGGGAAGGAGAGGATAATGGTAAAAAGATGGGGTAGGTGAAAGTGAGAAAAGGAAAACAATAGAAAATGGGGAGAGTTGAAGAGAAATATAGAAAAGGGAAGTAGGATAGAGAGGCAAGGGACATGGGAGACAGAGAGAGGCAAGAAAGGACAAAAATGTAAGAGAGGGTAAGAAAACACAAGCACAGCAGGGAGTTTAGGGAAGAAAGGGAACATTAGAGGAGGTAAAGAATGAGGGGAAACTGGGAAGAGTATGAGGGCGGGAGACGGGGAAGGAGAGGATAATGGTAAAAAGATGGGGTAGGTGAAAGTGAGAAAAGGGAAAACAATAGAAAATGGGGAGAGTTGAAGAGAAATATAGAAAAGGGAAGTAGGATAGAGAGGCAAGGACATGGGAGACAGAGAGAGGCAAGAAAGGACAAAAATGTAAGAGAGGGTAAGAAAACACAAGCACAGCAGGGAGTTTAGGGAAGAAAGGGAAGATTAGAGAAGGTAAAGAATGAGGGAAAACTGGGAAGAGTATGAGGGTGGAGACGGGGAAGGAGAGGATAATGGTAAAAAGATGGGGTAGGTGAAAGTGAGATAAAGGGAAACAATAGAAAATGGGGAGAGGGTGAAGAGAAATTTAGAAAACAGGAAGTAGGGTAAAGAGACAAGGGACATGTGAGACAGAGAGGGCAAGAGAGGACAAGAATGTAAGAGAGAGTAAGAAAACACAAGCACAACAGGGAGTTTAGGGAAGAAAGGGAACATTAGAGAAGGTAAAGAATGAGGGAAAACTGGGAAGAGTATGAGGGGGAGACAGGGAAGGAGAGGATAATGGTAAAAAAGATGGGGTAGGTGAAAGTGAGAAAAGGAAAACAATAGAAAATGGGGAGAGTTGAAGAGAAATATAGAAAAGGGAAGTAGGATAGAGAGGCAAGGGACATGGGAGACAGAGAGGGCAAGAAAGGACAAAAATGTAAGAGAGGGTAAGAAAACACAAGCACAGCAGGGAGTTTAGGGAAGAAAGGGAAGATTAGAGAAGGTAAAGAATGAGGGAAAACTGGGAAGAGTATGAGGGTGGAGACAGGGAAGGAGAGGATAATGGTAAAAAGATGGGGTAGGTGAAAGTGAGATAAAGGGAAACAATAGAAAATGGGGAGAGGGTGAGAGAAATTTAGAAAACAGGAAGTAGAGTAAAGAGACAAGGGGCATGTGAGACAGAGAGGGATGAGAGAGGACAAGAATGTAAAAGAGAGTAAGAAAACACAAGCACAACAGGGAGTTTAGGAAGAAGGGGAACATTAGAGAAGGTAAAGAATGAGGGAAAACAGGGAAGAGTATTAGGGGAGACAGGGAAGGAGAGGATAATGGTAAAAAAGATGGGGTAGGTGAAAGTGAGAAAAGGAAAACAATAGAAAATGGGGAGAGTTGAAGAGAAATATAGAAAAGGGGAAGTAGGATAGAGAGGCAAGGGACATGGGAGAAAGAGAGAGTCAAGAAAGGACAACAATGTAAGAGAGGGTAAGAAAACACAAGCACAGCAGGGAGTTTAGGGAAGAAAGGGAACATTAGAGGAGGTAAAGAATGAGGGAAACTGGGAACAGTATGACGGGGGAGACATGGAAGGAGAGGATAATGGTAAAAAAGATGGGGTAGGTGAAAGTGAGAAAATGGGAAATAATAGAAAATGGGAAGAGGATGAGAGAAAGATAGTATACAGGAAGTAGGGTAAAGGGTCAAGGGACATGCGAGACAAACAGGGGTGAGAGAGGACTAGAATGAATGAGAGGGTAACAATACACGAGCATAGCAGGGAGTAAAGGGGAGAAAAGGAACATTAGAGAAGGTAAAAGTGAGGGAAAACTGGGAAGAGAGTGAGGGGTGAAAAACAGGAAGGAGAGGAAAATGGTAAAAACAAGATAGGGTAGGTGAAAGTAAGGAGAGGGGAAACAATAGAAAATGGGGAGAGAGTGAGAGAAATATAGAAAAAGGGAAGTAGGGTAAAGAGACAAGGGACTTATGAAACAAAGAGGGGTGAGAGAGGACAAGACTGTAAGAGAGTGTAAGAAAACACAAGCACAGTAGGAAGTAAAGTGGAGAAAAGGAACATTAGAGAAGGTAAAGAGTGAGGGAAAACTGGGAAGAGTGTGAGGGTGGAAAAGGAGAAGGAGAGGATATTGGTAAAAAAAAAGATAGGGTAGGTGAAAGTAAGGAAAGGGGAAACAATAGAGCATGGAGAGAGAGTGAGAGAAATATAGAAAAAGGGAAAGTAGGGTAAAGAGACAAGGGGTATGGGAGACAGAGAGGGGTGAGAGGACAAGAATGTAAGAGAGGGTAAGAAAATACGAGCACAGCAGGTAGTAAAGGGAAGAAAGAAAACAGAGAAGAGATAAAAGGATTGAAAGTGGGAATGAGAGAAGCGGAAAGAGAGAGGGAGGGAGAGCTTTGGGAGATAGGGATAAAAAGAGATGGTGATAGAAATAAGGAAGGACAATGAAATAAAGGGTGAAAGGTAGAGCATAAACATGAATGAAAGAGGGCTAGATGGGGAGAAAAAGAGAGGAATGGGTAGAGAAAGGCCAAGAAAGAAAGAGTGTGAGGGTGTACACAAGGTGAAAAGAGACAGAAAGTGAAAAATTCTTTAGATAGAGAGGGACAAGAAGTCTTAGAGAAGAGAAAAGGGGAGAGAGAATATTAATGGGAAAAAGCATTGAGTGGGAGAGGATGAGGGGGATTAGAAGGTGGAAATAGGGAGAATAGAGAGGGAGAGAGAAGCTGAAAGGGAAGAGGAGGAGGAGGAGAATATGTACCTAAGATATGTTTGTGTTATAATAGAAGTGTCCAAAATGATATACACATGGTAAGTACATACTGTATATCCACATGTATAAGGAATATACTTCAGGATTAGAACTCTTGTCTAGCCTGATTATTATCAGTAATTAATATAAATATTAATTACCTGTCTTATCATTCTTTCTCACAGTTGACCAGGAAAATATCAGATTCCATCATCTCACCGGGCATCAGTCACCTATAAAAGTCAAAGGCATGATAATATGTTCCTTTACATGCTATAGACACTAATATATATAACACACGCTAGGGGCCTACTGACTTATCTCAGACTTAATGTAAATATAAAGAGAGAAGGCGTGAGAGAGATGCAAAGTAGGAGATAGATTGCGAGACAGAGAGGGGCAAGAGAGGAAAATAATGTAAGAGACGGTAAAAACATGAGCAAAGCAGGGAGTAAAGGGAAGAAAGGGGAAATGAGAGAAGGTGAAATGTGAGGGAAAGAGAGGATAATGGAAAAAAAAGGATAGGGTAGTTGAAATTAAGGAAAGGAGAAACAATAGAAAATGGGGAGAGCGTGAGAGAAATATAGAATGAGGGGAAGTAGGGTAAAGAGACAAGGAACATTCGACATAGAGAGAGGAAAGAGAGAACAAAAATGTAAGAGAGGGTAAGACAACACGTGCAAAGCAGGGAGTAAAGGGAAGAAAGGGGACGTGAGAGAAGGTGAAGAGTGAGGGAAAATTAAGGAGAGTGTGAGGGGGAGACGGGAAGGAGAGGATAATGGTAAAAAGATGGGGTAGGTGAAAGTGAGAAAAGGGAAAACAATAGAAAATGGGTAGAGTTGAAGAGAAATATAGAAAAGGGAAGTAGGATAGAGAGGCAAGGTACATGGGAGACAGAGAGAGGCAAGAAAGGACAAAATGTAAGAGAGGGTAAGAAAACACAAGCACAGCAGGGAGTTTAGGGAAGAAAGGGAACATTAGAGGAGGTAAAGAATGAGGGAAACTGGGAAGAGTATGAGGGGGAGACGGGGAAGGAGAGGATAATGGTAAAAAGATGGGGTAGGTGAAAGTGAGAAAAGGGAAAACAATAGAAAATGGGGAGAGTTGAAGAGAAATATAGAAAAGGGGAAGTAGGATAGAGAGGCAAGGGACATGGGAGACAGAGAGAGGCAAGAAAGGACAAAAATGTAAGAGAGGGTAAGAAAACACAAGCACAGCAGGGAGTTTAGGGAAGAAAGGGAACATTAGAGGAGGTAAAGAATGAGGGAAACTGGGAAGAGTATGAGGGCGGGAGACGGGAAGGAGAGGATAATGGTAAAAAGATGGGGTAGGTGAAAGTGAGAAAAGGAAAACAATAGAAAATGGGGAGAGTTGAAGAGAAATATAGAAAAGGGGAAGTAGGATAGAGAGGCAAGGGACATGGGAGACAGAGAGAGGCAAGAAAGGACAAAAATGTAAGAGAGGGTAAGAAAACACAAGCACAGCAGGGAGTTTAGGGAAGAAAGGGAAGATTAGAGAAGGTAAAGAATGAGGGAAAACTGGGAAGAGTATGAGGGTGGAGACGGGGAAGGAGAGGATAATGGTAAAAAGATGGGGTAGGTGAAAGTGAGATAAAGGGAAACAATAGAAAATGGGGAGAGGGTGAGAGAAATTTAGAAAACAGGAAGTAGGGTAAAGAGACAAGGGGCATGTGAGACAGAGAGGGATGAGAGAGGACAAGAATGTAAAAGAGAGTAAGAAAACACAAGCACAACAGGGAGTTTAGGGAAGAAGGGGAACATTAGAGAAGGTAAAGAATGAGGGAAAACAGGGAAGAGTATTAGGGGAGACAGGGAAGGAGAGGATAATGGTAAAAAGATGGGGTAGGTGAAAGTGAGAAAAGGAAAACAATAGAAAATGGGGAGAGTTGAAGAGAAATATAGAAAAGGGAAGTAGGATAGAGAGGCAAGGGACATGGGAGAAAGAGAGAGTCAAGAAAGGACAACAATGTAAGAGAGGGTAAGAAAACACAAGCACAGCAGGGAGTTTAGGGAAGAAAGGGAACATTAGAGGAGGTAAAGAATGAGGGAAACTGGGAACAGTATGACTGGGGAGACATGGAAGGAGAGGATAATGGTAAAAAGATGGGGTAGGTGAAAGTGAGAAAATGGGAAATAATAGAAAATGGGAAGAGGATGAGAGAAAGATAGTATACAGGAAGTAGGGTAAAGGGTCAAGGGACATGCGAGACAAACAGGGGTGAGAGAGGACTAGAATGAATGAGAGGGTAACAATACACGAGCATAGCAGGGAGTAAAGGGGAGAAAAGGAACATTAGAGAAGGTAAAAGTGAGGGAAAACTGGGAAGAGAGTGAGGGGTGAAAACAGGAAGGAGAGGAAAATGGTAAAAACAAGATAGGGTAGGTGAAAGTAAGGAGAGGGGAAACAATAGAAAATGGGGAGAGAGTGAGAGAAATATAGAAAAAGGGAAGTAGGGTAAAGAGACAAGGGACTTACGTAAACAAAGAGGGGTGAGAGAGGACAAGACTGTAAGAGAGTGTAAGAAAACACAAGCACAGTAGGAAGTAAAGTGGAGAAAAGGAACATTAGAGAAGGTAAAGAGTGAGGGAAAACTGGGAAGAGTGTGAGGGGTGGAAAAGGAGAAGGAGAGGATATTGGTAAAAAAAAGATAGGGTAGGTGAAAGTAAGGAAAGGGGAAACAATAGAGCATGGAGAGAGAGTGAGAGAAATATAGAAAAGGGAAAGTAGGGTAAAGAGACAAGGGGTATGGGAGACAGAGAGGGTGAGAGAGGACAAGAATGTAAGAGAGGGTAAGAAAATACGAGCACAGCAGGTAGTAAAGGGAAGAAAGAAAAACAGAGAAGAGATAAAAGGATTGAAAGTGGGAATGAGAGAAGCGGAATGAGAGAATATTAATGGGAAAAAAGCATTGAGTGGGAGAGGATGAGGGGGATTAGAAGGTGGAAATAGGGAGAATAGAGAGGGAGAGAGAAGCTGAAAGGGAAGAGGAGGAGGAGGAGAATATGTGCCTAAGATATGTTTGTGTTATAATAGAAGTGTCCAAAATGATATACACATGGTAAGTACATACTGTATATCCACATGTATAAGGAATATACTTCAGGATTAGAACTCTTGTCTAGCCTGATTATTATCAGTAATTAATATAAATATTAATTACCTGTCTTATCATTCTTTCTCACAGTTGACCAGGAAAATATCAGATTCCATCATCTCACCGGGCATCAGTCACCTATAAAAGTCAAAGGCATGATAATATGTTCCTTTACATGCTATAGACACTAATATATATAACACAAGCTAGGGGCCTACTGACTTATCTCAGACTTAATGTAAATATAAAGAGAGAAGGCGTGAGAGAGATGCAAAGTAGGAGATAGATTGTGAGACAGAGAGGGGCAAGAGAGGAAAATAATGTAAGAGACGGTAAAAACATGAGCAAAGCAGGGAGTAAAGGGAAGAAAGGGGAAATGAGAGAAGGTGAAATGTGAGGGAAAGAGAGGATAATGGAAAAAAAAGGATAGGGTAGTTGAAATTAAGGAAAGGAGAAACAATAGAAAATGGGGAGAGCGTGAGAGAAATATAGAATGAGGGAAGTAGGGTAAAGAGACAAGGAACATTCGACATAGAGAGAGGAAAGAGATAACAAAAATGTAAGAGAGGGTAAGACAACACATGCAAAGCAGGGAGTAAAGGGAAGAAAGGGACGTGAGAGAAGGTGAAGAGTGAGGGAAAATTAAGGAGAGTGTGAGGGGGAGACGGGGAAGGAGAGGATAATGGTAAAAAAGATGGGGTAGGTGAAAGTGAGAAAAGGGAAAACAATAGAAAATGGGTAGAGTTGAAGAGAAATATAGAAAAGGGGAAGTAGGATAGAGAGGCAAGGTACATGGGAGACAGAGAGAGGCAAGAAAGGACAAAAATGTAAGAGAGGGTAAGAAAACACAAGCACAGCAGGGAGTTTAGGGAAGAAAGGGAACATTAGAGGAGGTAAAGAATGAGGGAAACTGGGAAGAGTATGAGGGGGAGACGGGGAAGGAGAGGATAATGGTAAAAAGATGGGGTAGGTGAAAGTGAGAAAAGGGAAAACAATAGAAAATGGGGAGAGTTGAAGAGAAATATAGAAAAGGGGAAGTAGGATAGAGAGGCAAGGGACATGGGAGACAGAGAGAGGCAAGAAAGGACAAAAATGTAAGAGAGGGTAAGAAAACACAAGCACAGCAGGGAGTTTAGGGAAGAAAGGGAACATTAGAGGAGGTAAAGAATGAGGGAAACTGGGAAGAGTATGAGGGGGAGACGGGAAGGAGAGGATAATGGTAAAAAGATGGGGTAGGTGAAAGTGAGAAAAGGGAAACAATAGAAAATGGGGAGAGTTGAAGAGAAATATAGAAAAGGGAAGTAGGATAGAGAGGCAAGGGACATGGGAGACAGAGAGAGGCAAGAAAGGACAAAAATGTAAGAGAGGGTAAGAAAACACAAGCACAGCAGGGAGTTTAGGGAAGAAAGGGAACATTAGAGGAGGTAAAGAATGAGGGAAACTGGGAAGAGTATGAGGGGGAGACAGGGAAGGAGAGGATAATGGTAAAAAGATGGGGTAGGTGAAAGTGAGAAAAGGGAAAACAATAGAAAATGGGGAGAGTTGAAGAGAAATATAGAAAAGGGGAAGTAGGATAGAGAGGCAAGGGACATGGGAGACAGAGAGAGGCAAGAAAGGACAAAAATGTAAGAGAGGGTAAGAAAACACAAGCACAGCAGGGAGTTTAGGGAAGAAAGGGAACATTAGAGGAGGTAAAGAATGAGGGAAACTGGGAAGAGTATGAGGGGGGAGACGGGGAAGGAGAGGATAATGGTAAAAAGATGGGGTAGGTGAAAGTGAGAAAAGGGAAAACAATAGAAAATGGGGAGAGTTGAAGAGAAATATAGAAAAGGGGAAGTAGGATAGAGAGGCAAGGGACATGGGAGACAGAGAGAGGCAAGAAAGGACAAAAATGTAAGAGAGGGTAAGAAAACACAAGCACAGCAGGGAGTTTAGGGAAGAAAGGGAACATTAGAGGAGGTAAAGAATGAGGGAAACTGGGAAGAGTATGAGGGGGGAGACGGGGAAGGAGAGGATAATGGTAAAAAGATGGGGTAGGTGAAAGTGAGAAAAGGGAAAACAATAGAAAATGGGGAGAGTTGAAGAGAAATATAGAAAAGGGAAGTAGGATAGAGAGGCAAGGGACATGGGAGACAGAGAGAGGCAAGAAAGGACAAAATGTAAGAGAGGGTAAGAAAACACAAGCACAGCAGGGAGTTTAGGGAAGAAAGGGAACATTAGAGGAGGTAAAGAATGAGGGAAACTGGGAAGAGTATGAGGGCGGAGACGGGGAAGGAGAGGATAATGGTAAAAAGATGGGGTAGGTGAAAGTGAGAAAAGGAAAACAATAGAAAATGGGGAGAGTTGAAGAGAAATATAGAAAAGGGGAAGTAGGATAGAGAGGCAAGGGACATGGGAGACAGAGAGAGGCAAGAAAGGACAAAAATGTAAGAGAGGGTAAGAAAACACAAGCACAGCAGGGAGTTTAGGGAAGAAAGGGAAGATTAGAGAAGGTAAAGAATGAGGGAAAACTGGGAAGAGTATGAGGGTGGAGACGGGAAGGAGAGGATAATGGTAAAAAGATGGGGTAGGTGAAAGTGAGATAAAGGGAAACAATAGAAAATGGGGAGAGGGTGAGAGAAATTTAGAAAACAGGAAGTAGGGTAAAGAGACAAGGGGCATGTGAGACAGAGAGGGATGAGAGAGGACAAGAATGTAAAAGAGAGTAAGAAAACACAAGCACAACAGGGAGTTTAGGGAAGAAGGGGAAAATTAGAGAAGGTAAAGAATGAGGGAAAACAGGGAAGAGTATTAGGGGGAGACAGGGAAGGAGAGGATAATGGTAAAAAATATGGGGTAGGTGAAAGTGAGAAAAGGGAAAACAATAGAAAATGGGGAGAGGGTGAGAGAAATTTAGAAAACAGGAAGTAGAGTAAAGAGACAAGGGGCATGTGAGACAGAGAGGGATGAGAGAGGACAAGAATGTAAAAGAGAGTAAGAAAACACAAGCACAACAGGGAGTTTAGGGAAGAAGGGGAACATTAGAGAAGGTAAAGAATGAGGGAAAACAGGGAAGAGTATTAGGGGGAGACAGGGAAGGAGAGGATAATGGTAAAAAAGATGGGGTAGGTGAAAGTGAGAAAAGGGAAAACAATAGAAAATGGGGAGAGTTGAAGAGAAATATAGAAAAGGGAAGTAGGATAGAGAGGCAAGGGACATGGGAGAAAGAGAGAGTCAAGAAAGGACAACAATGTAAGAGAGGGTAAGAAAACACAAGCACAGCAGGGAGTTTAGGGAAGAAAGGGAACATTAGAGGAGGTAAAGAATGAGGGGAAACTGGGAACAGTATGACGGGGGAGACATGGAAGGAGAGGATAATGGTAAAAAAGATGGGGTAGGTGAAAGTGAGAAAATGGGAAATAATAGAAAATGGGAAGAGGATGAGAGAAAGATAGTATACAGGAAGTAGGGTAAAGGGTCAAGGGACATGCGAGACAAACAGGGGTGAGAGAGGACTAGAATGAATGAGAGGGTAACAATACACGAGCATAGCAGGGAGTAAAGGGGAGAAAAGGAACATTAGAGAAGGTAAAAAGTGAGGGAAAACTGGGAAGAGAGTGAGGGGTGAAAACAGGAAGGAGAGGAAAATGGTAAAAACAAGATAGGGTAGGTGAAAGTAAGGAGAGGGGAAACAATAGAAAATGGGGAGAGAGTGAGAGAAATATAGAAAAGGGGAAGTAGGGTAAAGAGACAAGGGACTTGCGAAACAAAGAGGGGTGAGAGAGGACAAGACTGTAAGAGAGTGTAAGAAAACACAAGCACAGTAGGAAGTAAAGTGGAGAAAAGGAACATTAGAGAAGGTAAAGAGTGAGGGAAAACTGGGAAGAGTGTGAGGGGTGGAAAAGGAGAAGGAGAGGATATTGGTAAAAAAAAGATAGGGTAGGTGAAAGTAAGGAAAGGGGAAACAATAGAGCATGGAGAGAGAGTGAGAGAAATATAGAAAAGGGAAAGTAGGGTAAAGAGACAAGGGGTATGGGAGACAGAGAGGGTGAGAGAGGACAAGAATGTAAGAGAGGGTAAGAAAATACGAGCACAGCAGGTAGTAAAGGGAAGAAAGAAAACAGAGAAGAGATAAAAGGATTGAAAGTGGGAATGAGAGAAGCGGAATGAGAGAATATTAATGGGAAAAAGCATTGAGTGGGAGAGGATGAGGGGGATTAGAAGGTGGAAATAGGGAGAATAGAGAGGAGAGAGAAGCTGAAAGGGAAGAGGAGGAGGAGGAGAATATGTACCTAAGATATGTTTGTGTTATAATAGAAGTGTCCAAAATGATATACACATGGTAAGTACATACTGTATATCCACATGTATAAGGAATATACTTCAGGATTAGAACTCTTGTCTAGCCTGATTATTATCAGTAATTAATATAATTATTAATTACCTGTCTTATCATTCTTTTCTCACAGTTGACCAGGAAAAATATCAGATTCCATCATCTCACCGGGCATCAGTCACCTATAAAAAGTCAAAGGCATGATAATATGTTCCTTTACATGCTATAGACACTAATATATATAACACACGCTAGGGGCCTACTGACTTATCTCAGACTTAATGTAAATATAAAGAGAGAAGGCGTGAGAGAGATGCAAAGTAGGAGATAGATTACGAGACAGAGAGGGGCAAGAGAGGAAAATAATGTAAGAGACGGTAAAAAACATGAGCAAAGCAGGGAGTAAAGGGAAGAAAGGGGAAATGAGAGAAGGTGAAATGTGAGGGAAAGAGAGGATAATGGAAAAAAAGGATAGGGTAGTTGAAATTAAGGAAAGGAGAAACAATAGAAAATGGGGAGAGCGTGAGAGAAATATAGAATGAGGGGATGTAGTGTAAAGAGACAAGGAACATTCGACATAGAGAGAGGAAAGAGATAACAAAAATGTAAGAGAGGGTAAGACAACACGTGCAAAGCAGGGAGTAAAGGGAAGAAAGGGGACGTAAGAGAAGGTGAAGAGTGAGGGAAAATTAAGGAGAGTGTGAGGGGGGGAGACGGGGAAGGAGAGGATAATGTTAAAAAATGATGGGGTAGGTGAAAGTGAGAAAAGGGAAAACAATAGAAAATAGGTAGAGTTGAAGAGAAATATTGAAAAGGGGAAGTAGGATAGAGAGGCAAGGTACATGGGAGACAGAGAGAGGCAAGAAAGGACAAAAATGTAAGAGAGGGTAAGAAAACACAAGCACAGCAGGGAGTTTAGGGAAGAAAGGGAACATTAGAGGAGGTAAAGAATGAGGGAAACTGGGAAGAGTATGAGGGGGAGACGGGGAAGGAGAGGATAATGGTAAAAAGATGGGGTAGGTGAAAGTGAGAAAAGGGAAAACAATAGAAAATGGGGAGAGTTGAAGAGAAATATCGAAAAGGGGAAGTAGGATAGAGAGGCAAGGGACATGGGAGACAGAGAGAGGCAAGAAAGGACAAAAATGTAAGAGAGGGTAAGAAAACACAAGCACAACAGGGAGTTTAGGGAAGAAAGGGAAGATTAGAGAAGGTAAAGAATGAGGGAAATCTTGGAAGAGTATGAGGGGTGGAGACGGGGAAGGAGAGGATAATGGTAAAAAAGATGGGGTAGGTGAAAGTGAGATAAAGGGAAACAATAGAAAATGGGGAGAGGGTGATTGAAATTTTGAAAAATGGAAGTAGGGTAAAGAGACAAGGGGCATGTGAGACAGAGAGGGATGAGAGAGGACAAGAATGTAATCGAGAGTAAGAAAACACAAGCACAACAGGTAGTTTAGGGAAGAAAGGGAACATTAGAGGAGGTAAAGAATGAGGGAAAACTGGGAAGAGTATGACGGGGGAGACATGGAAGGAGAGGATAATGGTAAAAAGATGGGGTAGGTGAAAGTGAGAAAATGGGAAATAATAGAAAATGGGAAGAGGATGAGAGAAAGATAGTATACAGGAAGTAGGGTAAAGGGTCAAGGGACATGCGAGACAAACAGGGGTGAGAGAGGACTAGAATGAATGAGAGGGTAACAATACACGAGCATAGCAGGGAGTAAAGGGGAGAAAAGGAACATTAGAGAAGGTAAAAAGTGAGGGAAAACTGGGAAGAGAGTGAGGGGTGAAAACAGGAAGGAGAGGAAAATGGTAAAAACAAGATAGGGTAGGTGAAAGTAAGGAGAGGGGAAACAATAGAAAATGGGGAGAGAGTGAGAGAAATATAGAAAAAGGGAAGTAGGGTAAAGAGACAAGGGACTTATGAAACAAAGAGGGTGAGAGAGGACAAGACTGTAAGAGAGTGTAAGAAAACACAAGCACAGTAGGAAGTAAAGTGGAGAAAAGGAACATTAGAGAAGGTAAAGAGTGAGGGAAAACTGGGAAGAGTGTGAGGGGTGGAAAAGGAGAAGGAGAGGATATTGGTAAAAAAGATAGGGTAGGTGAAAGTAAGGAAAGGGGAAACAATAGAGCATGGAGAGAGAGTGAGAGAAATATAGAAAAAGGGAAAGTAGGGTAAAGAGACAAGGGTATGGGAGACAGAGAGGGTGAGAGAGGACAAGAATGTAAGAGAGGGTAAGAAAATACGAGCACAGCAGGTAGTAAAGGGAAGAAAGAAAAACAGAGAAGAGATAAAAGGATTGAAAGTGGGAATGAGAGAAGTGGAATGAGAGAATATTAATGGGAAAAAGCATTGAGTGGGAGAGGATGAGGGGGATTAGAAGGTGGAAATAGGGAGAATAGAGAGAGAGAGAGAAGCTGAAAGGGAAGAGGAGGAGGAGGAGAATATGTACCTAAGATATGTTTGTGTTATAATAGAAGTGTCCAAAATGATATACACATGGTAAGTACATACTGTATATCCACATGTATAAGGAATATACTTCAGGATTAGAACTCTTGTCTAGCCTGATTATTATCAGTAATTAATATAAATATTAATTACCTGTCTTATCATTCTTTCTCACAGTTGACCAGGAAAATATCAGATTCCATCATCTCACCGGGCATCAGTCACCTATAAAAGTCAAAGGCATGATAATATGTTCCTTTACATGCTATAGACACTAATATATATAACACACGCTAGGGGCCTACTGACTTATCTCAGACTTAATGTAAATATAAAGAGAGAAGGCGTGAGAGAGATGCAAAGTAGGAGATAGATTGCGAGACAGAGAGGGGCAAGAGAGGAAAATAATGTAAGAGACGGTAAAAACATGAGCAAAGCAGGGAGTAAAGGGAAGAAAGGGGAAATGAGAGAAGGTGAAATGTGAGGGAAAGAGAGGATAATGGAAAAAAAGGATAGGGTAGTTGAAATTAAGGAAAGGAGAAACAATAGAAAATGGGGAGAGCGTGAGAGAAATATAGAATGAGGGGAAGTAGGGTAAAGAGACAAGGAACATTCGACATAGAGAGAGGAAAGAGAGAACAAAAATGTAAGAGAGGGTAAGACAACACGTGCAAAGCAGGGAGTAAAGGGAAGAAAGGGGACGTGAGAGAAGGTGAAGAGTGAGGGAAAATTAAGGAGAGTGTGAGGGGGAGACGGGAAGGAGAGGATAATGGTAAAAAGATGGGGTAGGTGAAAGTGAGAAAAGGGAAAACAATAGAAAATGGGTAGAGTTGAAGAGAAATATAGAAAAGGGGAAGTAGGATAGAGAGGCAAGGTACATGGGAGACAGAGAGAGGCAAGAAAGGACAAAAATGTAAGAGAGGGTAAGAAAACACAAGCACAGCAGGGAGTTTAGGGAAGAAAGGGAACATTAGAGGAGGTAAAGAATGAGGGAAACTGGGAAGAGTATGAGGGGGAGACGGGGAAGGAGAGGATAATGGTAAAAAGATGGGGTAGGTGAAAGTGAGAAAAGGGAAAACAATAGAAAATGGGGAGAGTTGAAGAGAAATATAGAAAAGGGGAAGTAGGATAGAGAGGCAAGGGACATGGGAGACAGAGAGAGGCAAGAAAGGACAAAATGTAAGAGAGGGTAAGAAAACACAAGCACAGCAGGGAGTTTAGGGAAGAAAGGGAACATTAGAGGAGGTAAAGAATGAGGGGAAACTGGGAAGAGTATGAGGGCGGAGACGGGGAAGGAGAGGATAATGGTAAAAAGATGGGGTAGGTGAAAGTGAGAAAAGGAAAACAATAGAAAATGGGGAGAGTTGAAGAGAAATATAGAAAAGGGGAAGTAGGATAGAGAGGCAAGGGACATGGGAGACAGAGAGAGGCAAGAAAGGACAAAAATGTAAGAGAGGGTAAGAAAACACAAGCACAGCAGGGAGTTTAGGAAGAAAGGGAAGATTAGAGAAGGTAAAGAATGAGGGAAAACTGGGAAGAGTATGAGGGTGGAGACGGGGAAGGAGAGGATAATGGTAAAAAGATGGGGTAGGTGAAAGTGAGATAAAGGGAAACAATAGAAAATGGGGAGAGGGTGAGAGAAATTTAGAAAACAGGAAGTAGGGTAAAGAGACAAGGGGCATGTGAGACAGAGAGGGATGAGAGAGGACAAGAATGTAAGAGAGAGTAAGAAAACACAAGCACAACAGGGAGTTTAGGGAAGAAGGGGAACATTAGAGAAGGTAAAGAATGAGGGAAAACTGGGAAGAGTATGAGGGGGAGACAGGGAAGGAGAGGATAATGGTAAAAAAGATGGGGTAGGTGAAAGTGAGAAAAGGGAAAACAATAGAAAATGGGGAGAGGGTGAGAGAAATATAGAAAACAGGAAGTAGAGTAAAGAGACAAGGGACATGTGAGACAGAGAGGGATGAGAGAGGACAAGAATGTAAGAGAGAGTAAGAAAACACAAGCACAACAGGGAGTTTAGGGAAGAAAGGGAACATTAGAGAAGGTAAAGAATGAGGGAAAACTGGGAAGAGTATGAGGGGGAGACAGGGAAGGAGAGGATAATGGTAAAAAGATGGGGTAGGTGAAAGTGAGAAAAGGGAAAACAATAGAAAATGGGGAGAGTTGAAGAGAAATATAGAAAAGGGGAAGTAGGATAGAGAGGCAAGGGACATGGGAGACAGAGAGAGGCAAGAAAGGACAAAAATGTAAGAGAGGGTAAGAAAACACAAGCACAGCAGGGAGTTTAGGGAAGAAAGGGAACATTAGAGGAGGTAAAGAATGAGGGAAACTGGGAAGAGTATGAGGGCGGAGACTGGGAAGGAGAGGATAATGGTAAAAAGATGGGGTAGGTGAAAGTGAGAAAAGGGAAAACAATAGAAAATGGGGAGAGTTGAAGAGAAATATAGAAAAGGGAAGTAGGATAGAGAGGCAAGGGACATGGGAGACAGAGAGAGGCAAGAAAGGACAAAAATGTAAGAGAGGGTAAGAAAACACAAGCACAGCAGGGAGTTTAGGGAAGAAAGGGAAGATTAGAGAAGGTAAAGAATGAGGGAAAACTGGGAAGAGTATGAGGGTGGAGACGGGGAAGGAGAGGATAATGGTAAAAAGATGGGGTAGGTGAAAGTGAGATAAAGGGAAACAATAGAAAATGGGGAGAGGGTGAGAGAAATTTAGAAAACAGGAAGTAGGGTAAAGAGACAAGGGGCATGTGAGACAGAGAGGGATGAGAGAGGACAAGAATGTAAAAGAGAGTAAGAAAACACAAGCACAACAGGGAGTTTAGGGAAGAAGGGGAAAATTAGAGAAGGTAAAGAATGAGGGAAAACAGGGAAGAGTATTAGGGGGAGACAGGGAAGGAGAGGATAATGGTAAAAAATATGGGGTAGGTGAAAGTGAGAAAAGGGAAAACAATAGAAAATGGGGAGAGGGTGAGAGAAATTTAGAAAACAGGAAGTAGAGTAAAGAGACAAGGGGCATGTGAGACAGAGAGGGATGAGAGAGGACAAGAATGTAAAAGAGAGTAAGAAAACACAAGCACAACAGGGAGTTTAGGGAAGAAGGGGAACATTAGAGAAGGTAAAGAATGAGGGAAAACAGGGAAGAGTATTAGGGGGAGACAGGGAAGGAGAGGATAATGGTAAAAAAGATGGGGTAGGTGAAAGTGAGAAAAGGGAAAACAATAGAAAATGGGGAGAGTTGAAGAGAAATATAGAAAAGGGGAAGTAGGATAGAGAGGCAAGGGACATGGGAGAAAGAGAGAGTCAAGAAAGGACAACAATGTAAGAGAGGGTAAGAAAACACAAGCACAGCAGGGAGTTTAGGGAAGAAAGGGAACATTAGAGGAGGTAAAGAATGAGGGGAAACTGGGAACAGTATGACGGGGGAGACATGGAAGGAGAGGATAATGGTAAAAAAGATGGGGTAGGTGAAAGTGAGAAAATGGGAAATAATAGAAAATGGGAAGAGGATGAGAGAAAGATAGTATACAGGAAGTAGGGTAAAGGGTCAAGGGACATGCGAGACAAACAGGGGTGAGAGAGGACTAGAATGAATGAGAGGGTAACAATACACGAGCATAGCAGGGAGTAAAGGGGAGAAAAGGAACATTAGAGAAGGTAAAAGTGAGGGAAAACTGGGAAGAGAGTGAGGGGTGAAAAACAGGAAGGAGAGGAAAATGGTAAAAACAAGATAGGGTAGGTGAAAGTAAGGAGAGGGGAAACAATAGAAAATGGGGAGAGAGTGAGAGAAATATAGAAAAAGGGGAAGTAGGGTAAAGAGACAAGGGACTTGTGAAACAAAGAGGGGTGAGAGAGGACAAGACTGTAAGAGAGTGTAAGAAAACACAAGCACAGTAGGAAGTAAAGTGGAGAAAAGGAACATTAGAGAAGGTAAAGAGTGAGGGAAAACTGGGAAGAGTGTGAGGGGTGGAAAAGGAGAAGGAGAGGATATTGGTAAAAAAAAAGATAGGGTAGGTGAAAGTAAGGAAAGGGGAAACAATAGAGCATGGAGAGAGAGTGAGAGAAATATAGAAAAAGGGAAAGTAGGGTAAAGAGACAAGGGGTATGGGAGACAGAGAGGGTGAGAGAGGACAAGAATGTAAGAGAGGGTAAGAAAATACGAGCACAGCAGGTAGTAAAGGGAAGAAAGAAAACAGAGAAGAGATAAAAGGATTGAAAGTGGGAATGAGAGAAGCGGAAAAGAGAGAGGGAGGGAGAGCTTTGGGAGATAGGGATAAAAGAGATGGTGATAGAAATAAGGAAGGACAATGAAATAAAGGGTGAAAGGTAGAGCATAAACATGAATGAAAGAGGGCTAGATGGGGAGAAAAAGAGAGGAATGGGTAGAGAAAGGCCAAGAAAGAAAGAGTGTGAGGGTGTACACAAGGTGAAAAGAGACAGAAAGTGAAAAATTCTTTAGATAGAGAGGGACAAGAAGTCTTAGAGAAGAGAAAAGGGGAGAGAGAATATTAATGGGAAAAAGCATTGAGTGGGAGAGGATGAGGGGGATTAGAAGGTGGAAATAGGGAGAATAGAGAGGGAGAGAGAAGCTGAAAGGGAAGAGGAGGAGGAGGAGAATATGTACCTAAGATATGTTTGTGTTATAATAGAAGTGTCCAAAATGATATACACATGGTAAGTACATACTGTATATCCACATGTATAAGGAATATACTTCAGGATTAGAACTCTTGTCTAGCCTGATTATTATCAGTAATTAATATAAATATTAATTACCTGTCTTATCATTCTTTTCTCACAGTTGACCAGGAAAAATATCAGATTCCATCATCTCACCGGGCATCAGTCACCTATAAAAAGTCAAAGGCATGATAATATGTTCCTTTTACATGCTATAGACACTAATATATATAACACACGCTAGGGGCCTACTGACTTATCTCAGACTTAATGTAAATATAAAGAGAGAAGGCGTGAGAGAGATGCAAAGTAGGAGATAGATTACGAGACAGAGAGGGGCAAGAGAGGAAAATAATGTAAGAGACGGTAAAAAACATGAGCAAAGCAGGGAGTAAAGGGAAGAAAGGGGAAATGAGAGAAGGTGAAATGTGAGGGAAAGAGAGGATAATGGAAAAAAAAGGATAGGGTAGTTGAAATTAAGGAAAGGAGAAACAATAGAAAATGGGGAGAGCGTGAGAGAAATATAGAATGAGGGGAAGTAGGGTAAAGAGACAAGGAACATTCGACATAGAGAGAGGAAAGAGAGAACAAAAATGTAAGAGAGGGTAAGACAACACGTGCAAAGCAGGGAGTAAAGGGAAGAAAGGGGACGTGAGAGAAGGTGAAGAGTGAGGGAAAATTAAGGAGAGTGTGAGGGGGAGACGGGGAAGGAGAGGATAATGGTAAAAAAGATGGGGTAGGTGAAAGTGAGAAAAGGGAAAACAATAGAAAATGGGTAGAGTTGAAGAGAAATATAGAAAAGGGGAAGTAGGATAGAGAGGCAAGGTACATGGGAGACAGAGAGAGGCAAGAAAGGACAAAAATGTAAGAGAGGGTAAGAAAACACAAGCACAGCAGGGAGTTTAGGGAAGAAAGGGAACATTAGAGGAGGTAAAGAATGAGGGGAAACTGGGAAGAGTATGAGGGGGAGACGGGGAAGGAGAGTATAATGGTAAAAAGATGGGGTAGGTGAAAGTGAGAAAAGGGAAAACAATAGAAAATGGGGAGAGTTGAAGAGAAATATAGAAAAGGGGAAGTAGGATAGAGAGGCAAGGGACATGGGAGACAGAGAGAGGCAAGAAAGGACAAAAATGTAAGAGAGGGTAAGAAAACACAAGCACAGCAGGGAGTTTAGGGAAGAAAGGGAACATTAGAGGAGGTAAAGAATGAGGGGAAACTGGGAAGAGTATGAGGGCGGAGACGGGGAAGGAGAGGATAATGGTAAAAAGATGGGGTAGGTGAAAGTGAGAAAAGGGAAAACAATAGAAAATGGGGAGAGTTGAAGAGAAATATAGAAAAGGGGAAGTAGGATAGAGAGGCAAGGGACATGGGAGACAGAGAGAGGCAAGAAAGGACAAAAATGTAAGAGAGGGTAAGAAAACACAAGCACAGCAGGGAGTTTAGGGAAGAAAGGGAACATTAGAGGAGGTAAAGAATGAGGGAAACTGGGAAGAGTATGAGGGGGGAGACGGGAAGGAGAGGATAATGGTAAAAAGATGGGGTAGGTGAAAGTGAGAAAAGGGAAACAATAGAAAATGGGGAGAGTTGAAGAGAAATATAGAAAAGGGGAAGTAGGATAGAGAGGCAAGGGACATGGGAGACAGAGAGAGGCAAGAAAGGACAAAAATGTAAGAGAGGGTAAGAAAACACAAGCACAGCAGGGAGTTTAGGGAAGAAAGGGAACATTAGAGGAGGTAAAGAATGAGGGAAACTGGGAAGAGTATGAGGGGGAGACGGGAAGGAGAGGATAATGGTAAAAAGATGGGGTAGGTGAAAGTGAGAAAAGGGAAAACAATAGAAAATGGGGAGAGTTGAAGAGAAATATAGAAAAGGGAAGTAGGATAGAGAGGCAAGGGACATGGGAGACAGAGAGAGGCAAGAAAGGACAAAAATGTAAGAGAGGGTAAGAAAACACAAGCACAGCAGGGAGTTTAGGGAAGAAAGGGAACATTAGAGGAGGTAAAGAATGAGGGAAAACTGGGAAGAGTATGAGGGGGGAGACGGGAAGGAGAGGATAATGGTAAAAAGATGGGGTAGGTGAAAGTGAGAAAAGGGAAAACAATAGAAAATGGGGAGAGTTGAAGAGAAATATAGAAAAGGGGAAGTAGGATAGAGAGGCAAGGGACATGGGAGACAGAGAGAGGCAAGAAAGGACAAAAATGTAAGAGAGGGTAAGAAAACACAAGCACAGCAGGGAGTTTAGGGAAGAAAGGGAACATTAGAGGAGGTAAAGAATGAGGGGAAACTGGGAAGAGTATGAGGGGGAGACGGGGAAGGAGAGGATAATGGTAAAAAGATGGGGTAGGTGAAAGTGAGAAAAGGGAAAACAATAGAAAATGGGGAGAGTTGAAGAGAAATATAGAAAAGGGGAAGTAGGATAGAGAGGCAAGGGACATGGGAGACAGAGAGAGGCAAGAAAGGACAAAATGTAAGAGAGGGTAAGAAAACACAAGCACAGCAGGGAGTTTAGGGAAGAAAGGGAACATTAGAGGAGGTAAAGAATGAGGGGAAACTGGGAAGAGTATGAGGGCGGGAGACGGGGAAGGAGAGGATAATGGTAAAAAGATGGGGTAGGTGAAAGTGAGAAAAGGGAAAACAATAGAAAATGGGGAGAGTTGAAGAGAAATATAGAAAAGGGGAAGTAGGATAGAGAGGCAAGGGACATGGGAGACAGAGAGAGGCAAGAAAGGACAAAAATGTAAGAGAGGGTAAGAAAACACAAGCACAGCAGGGAGTTTAGGGAAGAAAGGGAAGATTAGAGAAGGTAAAGAATGAGGGAAAACTGGGAAGAGTATGAGGGTGGAGACAGGGAAGGAGAGGATAATGGTAAAAAGATGGGGTAGGTGAAAGTGAGATAAAGGGAAACAATAGAAAATGGGGAGAGGGTGAGAGAAATTTAGAAAACAGGAAGTAGGGTAAAGAGACAAGGGGCATGTGAGACAGAGAGGGATGAGAGAGGACAAGAATGTAAAAGAGAGTAAGAAAACACAAGCACAACAGGGAGTTTAGGGAAGAAGGGGAAAATTAGAGAAGGTAAAGAATGAGGGAAAACAGGGAAGAGTATTAGGGGGAGACAGGGAAGGAGAGGATAATGGTAAAAAATATGGGGTAGGTGAAAGTGAGAAAAGGGAAAACAATAGAAAATGGGGAGAGGGTGAGAGAAATTTAGAAAACAGGAAGTAGAGTAAAGAGACAAGGGGCATGTGAGACAGAGAGGGATGAGAGAGGACAAGAATGTAAAAGAGAGTAAGAAAACACAAGCACAACAGGGAGTTTAGGGAAGAAGGGGAACATTAGAGAAGGTAAAGAATGAGGGAAAACAGGGAAGAGTATTAGGGGGAGACAGGGAAGGAGAGGATAATGGTAAAAAAGATGGGGTAGGTGAAAGTGAGAAAAGGGAAAACAATAGAAAATGGGGAGAGTTGAAGAGAAATATAGAAAAGGGGAAGTAGGATAGAGAGGCAAGGGACATGGGAGAAAGAGAGAGTCAAGAAAGGACAACAATGTAAGAGAGGGTAAGAAAACACAAGCACAGCAGGGAGTTTAGGGAAGAAAGGGAACATTAGAGGAGGTAAAGAATGAGGGGAAACTGGGAACAGTATGACGGGGGAGACATGGAAGGAGAGGATAATGGTAAAAAAGATGGGGTAGGTGAAAGTGAGAAAATGGGAAATAATAGAAAATGGGAAGAGGATGAGAGAAAGATAGTATACAGGAAGTAGGGTAAAGGGTCAAGGGACATGCGAGACAAACAGGGGTGAGAGAGGACTAGAATGAATGAGAGGGTAACAATACACGAGCATAGCAGGGAGTAAAGGGGAGAAAAGGAACATTAGAGAAGGTAAAAAGTGAGGGAAAACTGGGAAGAGAGTGAGGGGTGAAAAACAGGAAGGAGAGGAAAATGGTAAAAACAAGATAGGGTAGGTGAAAGTAAGGAGAGGGGAAACAATAGAAAATGGGGAGAGAGTGAGAGAAATATAGAAAAGGGGAAGTAGGGTAAAGAGACAAGGGACTTATGAAACAAAGAGGGGTGAGAGAGGACAAGACTGTAAGAGAGTGTAAGAAAACACAAGCACAGTAGGAAGTAAAGTGGAGAAAAGGAACATTAGAGAAGGTAAAGAGTGAGGGAAAACTGGGAAGAGTGTGAGGGGTGGAAAAGGAGAAGGAGAGGATATTGGTAAAAAAAAGATAGGGTAGGTGAAAGTAAGGAAAGGGGAAACAATAGAGCATGGAGAGAGAGTGAGAGAAATATAGAAAAAGGGAAAGTAGGGTAAAGAGACAAGGGGTATGGGAGACAGAGAGGGTGAGAGAGGACAAGAATGTAAGAGAGGGTAAGAAAATACGAGCACAGCAGGTAGTAAAGGGAAGAAAGAAAACAGAGAAGAGATAAAAGGATTGAAAGTGGGAATGAGAGAAGCGGAAAAGAGAGAGGGAGGGAGAGCTTTGGGAGATAGGGATAAAAGAGATGGTGATAGAAATAAGGAAGGACAATGAAATAAAGGGTGAAAGGTAGAGCATAAACATGAATGAAAGAGGGCTAGATGGGGAGAAAAAGAGAGGAATGGGTAGAGAAAGGCCAAGAAAGAAAGAGTGTGAGGGTGTACACAAGGTGAAAAGAGACAGAAAGTGAAAAATTCTTTAGATAGAGAGGGACAAGAAGTCTTAGAGAAGAGAAAAGGGGAGAGAGAATATTAATGGGAAAAAGCATTGAGTGGGAGAGGATGAGGGGGATTAGAAGGTGGAAATAGGGAGAATAGAGAGGGAGAGAGAAGCTGAAAGGGAAGAGGAGGAGGAGGAGAATATGTACCTAAGATATGTTTGTGTTATAATAGAAGTGTCCAAAATGATATACACATGGTAAGTACATACTGTATATCCACATGTATAAGGAATATACTTCAGGATTAGAACTCTTGTCTAGCCTGATTATTATCAGTAATTAATATAAATATTAATTACCTGTCTTATCATTCTTTTCTCACAGTTGACCAGGAAAAATATCAGATTCCATCATCTCACCGGGCATCAGTCACCTATAAAAAGTCAAAGGCATGATAATATGTTCCTTTTACATGCTATAGACACTAATATATATAACACACGCTAGGGGCCTACTGACTTATCTCAGACTTAATGTAAATATAAAGAGAGAAGGCGTGAGAGAGATGCAAAGTAGGAGATAGATTGCGAGACAGAGAGGGGCAAGAGAGGAAAATAATGTAAGAGACGGTAAAAACATGAGCAAAGCAGGGAGTAAAGGGAAGAAAGGGGAAATGAGAGAAGGTGAAATGTGAGGGAAAGAGAGGATAATGGAAAAAAAAGGATAGGGTAGTTGAAATTAAGGAAAGGAGAAACAATAGAAAATGGGGAGAGCGTGAGAGAAATATAGAATGAGGGGAAGTAGGGTAAAGAGACAAGGAACATTCGACATAGAGAGAGGAAAGAGAGAACAAAAATGTAAGAGAGGGTAAGACAACACGTGCAAAGCAGGGAGTAAAGGGAAGAAAGGGGACGTGAGAGAAGGTGAAGAGTGAGGGAAAATTAAGGAGAGTGTGAGGGGGAGACGGGGAAGGAGAGGATAATGGTAAAAAAGATGGGGTAGGTGAAAGTGAGAAAAGGGAAAACAATAGAAAATGGGTAGAGTTGAAGAGAAATATAGAAAAGGGGAAGTAGGATAGAGAGGCAAGGTACATGGGAGACAGAGAGAGGCAAGAAAGGACAAAATGTAAGAGAGGGTAAGAAAACACAAGCACAGCAGGGAGTTTAGGGAAGAAAGGGAACATTAGAGGAGGTAAAGAATGAGGGGAAACTGGGAAGAGTATGAGGGGGAGACGGGGAAGGAGAGTATAATGGTAAAAAGATGGGGTAGGTGAAAGTGAGAAAAGGAAAACAATAGAAAATGGGGAGAGTTGAAGAGAAATATAGAAAAGGGGAAGTAGGATAGAGAGGCAAGGGACATGGGAGACAGAGAGAGGCAAGAAAGGACAAAAATGTAAGAGAGGGTAAGAAAACACAAGCACAGCAGGGAGTTTAGGGAAGAAAGGGAACATTAGAGGAGGTAAAGAATGAGGGGAAACTGGGAAGAGTATGAGGGCGGGAGACGGGGAAGGAGAGGATAATGGTAAAAAGATGGGGTAGGTGAAAGTGAGAAAAGGGAAAACAATAGAAAATGGGGAGAGTTGAAGAGAAATATAGAAAAGGGGAAGTAGGATAGAGAGGCAAGGGACATGGGAGACAGAGAGAGGCAAGAAAGGACAAAAATGTAAGAGAGGGTAAGAAAACACAAGCACAGCAGGGAGTTTAGGGAAGAAAGGGAACATTAGAGGAGGTAAAGAATGAGGGAAACTGGGAAGAGTATGAGGGGGGAGACGGGAAGGAGAGGATAATGGTAAAAAGATGGGGTAGGTGAAAGTGAGAAAAGGAAAACAATAGAAAATGGGGAGAGTTGAAGAGAAATATAGAAAAGGGAAGTAGGATAGAGAGGCAAGGGACATGGGAGACAGAGAGAGGCAAGAAAGGACAAAATGTAAGAGAGGGTAAGAAAACACAAGCACAGCAGGGAGTTTAGGGAAGAAAGGGAACATTAGAGGAGGTAAAGAATGAGGGAAAACTGGGAAGAGTATGAGGGTGGAGACGGGGAAGGAGAGGATAATGGTAAAAAGATGGGGTAGGTGAAAGTGAGAAAAGGAAAACAATAGAAAATGGGGAGAGTTGAAGAGAAATATAGAAAAGGGAAGTAGGATAGAGAGGCAAGGGACATGGGAGACAGAGAGAGGCAAGAAAGGACAAAATGTAAGAGAGGTAAGAAAACACAAGCACAGCAGGGAGTTTAGGAAGAAAGGGAAGATTAGAGAAGGTAAAGAATGAGGGAAAACTGGGAAGAGTATGAGGGTGGAGACGGGAAGGAGAGGATAATGGTAAAAAGATGGGGTAGGTGAAAGTGAGATAAAGGGAAACAATAGAAAATGGGGAGAGGGTGAAGAGAAATATAGAAA
>JAKVIS010002168.1:0-23964 GCA_033119425.1 Bufotes viridis | reverse complement strand
CAAGGTATTCCATGAGGGTATGGTGAGTTCATGTAAAACTTTATTTTTGTCACAAGTTACTGGAATATGAGACTTGTAAGCAAGAAAAGTCAATTTCCGCTAACTTTGCCAAAAATCTTCTATGAACTCGCCATGCTCCTCACGGAATACACTTAAGGTGTCTTCTTTCCAAAATGGGGTCACATGTGGGGTATTTATACTGCCCTGGCATTTTAGGGCTCCTAATGCGTGAGAAGAAGTCTGGAATCCAAATGCGTAAAAATGCCTGTGAAATCCTAAAGGTACTCATTGAATTTGGGCCCCTTTGCACCCAGGCTGCAAAAAGTGTCACTCATGTGGTTTGCCAGTACTCAGGAGAAGTAGGGCAATGTGTTTTAGGGTGTATTTTTACATATACCCATGCTGTGTGTGAAATATCTCTGTAAATGACAACTTTTATTTATTTTTATACAAAGTTGACAATTTACAGAGATATTTCTCTCACCCAGCATGGGTATATGTAAAAATACACCCCAAAACTACATTGCTACTTCTTCTGAGTACAGCATACTGCTTATGCCACTTTTTGCAGCCTAGGTACATAAAGGAAGTAAAGTCAACGAGTACCTTTAGGGATTTTACAGGCTGCTCATAATTAGCCCCGCCCAAAATGCCAGAACAGTAAACAAATCTCACAAATGACCCCATTTTGGAAAGTAGACACCCCAAGGTATTCACTGAGGGGCATAGTGTGTCTGTGGAGATTTTTTTTTTTGCCAGAAGTTAGCAGAAATGGAAACTTTATTATTATTTTTCCCTTGCAACAAAATGTGGATACAGAAATGACTTAAAATAAAATAAATAAGAATTAACCAATATCAATTGGCAACTAGGAGGAGGAGGAGGTGGAATAGGAGGTTGGGGTGGCATAAGGTGGGAATGCTATGGAAGTTGATGTTCTCATCACAGCCAAAAAGGATTCATGTCTGCCTGCAGTGCCACAGGCCTCATTCACAGACTCAGGGCCATGGCACCCAGATGGAGGAGAGGTTCATACAACTTTGGGTTGGCCCGCAAAATAATGGTAAAATTCAAAAGAGGATTCAATAAAGAAGTGCCCTGGAGTACAAGAATATATGGTTAAGGGAGGTAGTTACAAATGACTATTCTGCACAAGGGATGGACAGGTCCTGTTGCATCCATGCTTGGTTCATTTTTATGAACGTCAGCTTGTCCCACGTTGGCTGTGGACAGGCGGCTGTGTTTGTCAGCAATGACGCCACCGGCCGTGCTGAATACACGTTCAGACAAAACGCTGGCCGCCGGGCAGGCCGCACCTCCAAAGCATAAGAGGCTAGCTCTGGCCACGTGAACAATTTGGAGACCCAGAAGTTGAATGGGGCCGAAACATCCAGTCAGTACGTGGAAGGAGTGCACAGGTACTGTTCCACCTTGTTAGTGAAATGCTGCCTCCTGCTGACATGTTCCGTATGAGGTGGTGGTGCAGTTAGCTGTGGCGTGGTGACAAAACTTTACCACATCTCTGTCATGCTAACCCTGCCCTCAGAGGAGCTGGCCGTGACACAGATAAGTCGGCGACCTCTGCTCCCTCCTCTTCCTTAACCTTGGGCTTCCACTTGTTCCCTGCGACATTTGGGGAATGCTCTCAGTAGCGCATCTACCAACATGCGCTTGTACTCGCGCATCTTCCTATCACGCTCTAGTGCAGGAAGTAAGGTGGGCACTTTGTCTTTGTACCGGGATCCAGCAGGGTGGCAACCCAGTAGTCCGCACACGTTAAAATGTGGGCAACTCTGCTGTCGTTGCGCAGGCACTGCAGCATGTAGTCGTTCATGTGGGCCAGGCTCCTCCTCCTCCTGGGCCACCTCCTCTTCCATCATCGCCATTAGTGTTTTCTCAAGGAGACATAGAAGGGGTATTGTAACGCTGATAACGGCGTCATCGCCACTGGCCATGTTGGTGGAGTACTCAAGACAGCGTAACAGGGCACACAGGTCTCGCATGGAGGCCCAGTCATTGGTGGTGAAGTGGTGCTGTTCAGCAGTGCGACTGACCTCGTGCGTGCTGCAGCTGAAACTCCACTATGGCCTGCTGCTGCTGGCACAGTCTCTCCAGCATGTGCAAGGTTGTCAGGGATATAAAGCCCAAAAATGCTTTATATACAAAAAAACTAAATGAAAGGATCAAAGGTAAAAATATCAAAGTTATTGATCCTATTGAGGAGAGGGCGACATAATAACCTCTCAGCTCATTGAGGAACCTTAATTATTTTGTGCAACTAGAAAGAAAACGAGGTACCATCATCTATGCAAAAATATATGCAAGTTTATTATACATAAGTGCTAAATACAAAATCGATGATACAACCTGTACAATGATAGACAATGAAATATAATACCACTACCTTCAAACAATACTGAATATCGCCAATCAATGCAATGATATGCAACAATCCAAATTAAAGAAAAGTACCCCTTTCTATCACCTTTTAACCAATTGAGGTATATGGCGGCACTATAATTTTACCAGCTCGGTATCAGGCTAGGGAATAACAAAGTTCCCAAGGACTAAGTACCAATGTCTGATGCTCAATTAGCAATATGCATCTTTGCTAAGGGAATGATCAGACTTGATCAGGAGTCTTATCAATTACAGATCCACAAATGGGGACCTTTGACTATATACCGGGCTGAGTAACTTATCAATACCGCAAGCAATAAGCAAGATATACGTTACCAAGGGTCAAAAGTGAGTAGGGCTCCGGAGGGACGGTCAGCTCTCCAGAGGGTTCCCGTGATCCAGGATCAAATCCACGTGTCTGTTTAATCTTTTGTTTGTAGTCTTTTTTCTTTTTTTCTGGCATCCCTCTCTCATCCCGTCTATGATTAATATTCACAGACTTATCAAAAGCATACACCCCTTTAGATAATGGTCTTCCAACCAAACCAGAAGGTGTGCACATATGGTAATGGTACTGTGAGATCATACATTACCCAAAATGCTTTGTGGTGAACGTGTTATGCTACCTGCCGATACCTAGGCGGCAATGTTGTATAAGCTATAAATGTAAAGCTTTTAGGAGTTAAATTTATATAATGTGACTTCATGTTAAGTGGTAAATATCCACCACCTGGGACATACATCAAAAGGGAGGCATACCCTGACACTTGAAGTAATTAAAAACCTAAATTCCCAGAAACTAATATAACTGTTCTCATGTCATAAGGTTAAAATGTAGACAACAAATGTGTGGGTTTTGGATTTCACAGGTGCCTTATCTTATGAAAATAACACAACTTTTCTGAGCAGAAATTCAACTGAGCATGCTTTCCAACATACCTCAGGAATGCATGCTTCTGGTGATACACACACAGGATATATATATGTTGGTATATGATTAGAATATGTAATAAAATAAAACCAATATGTGAAACATAAAACAACACATATTTGATATATCGATTAACTTGTGTCAAGACTAAATACGATCCACTATATGAACAGACAGAAATTATATGTTTGTCTCATTAATACATCTCATTAAAAAGATATATGACAGAAGAGTCCCAGGAAGAACCTTATCTCGGCTTATAGCCTAGTGATGAGGTAAAATCACTCCCTTAGATAGGCCCACATCTGCCAGGAAGAACCTTTCCTTGAACCCATTTTCTCTTTTACAATGAAGGTTCATACAGGAGGGTGAATATAAGTACACCATGGCTGCTTATAGGCCATGAATACATACAATAATAAATGTATAAATATTTATTTACTTATGAAAAGGCATGACAAGGTGGAGTTCCACCTGGTGGGCACGTCGCATATGAGGTGTTGAGTGGGAAGGCCGAGAGTTACGCTGTAAGCGCAAACAGGCGAGCAGCGGCAGGATGTGAACGCCGGAGCGGATAAGCAGGTGTAAGAAGAGGAGGAGGAAGCCAAGTAGGAGGAGGAGGCTACAGGAGGCAAAGAATGATGCCCTGTGATCCTTGGCGGCAGAAGGACGTGCACCAAAGAACTCTCCGCCTGGGGCCCAGCCGCCACTACATTTTACACAGTGTGCAGTTAGGTATATATAGCGTCCCTGGAAGTGCTTACATGTCCACGTATCTGTGGTTGGAGTGGACCTTGCCACAGATGGCGTTGCGCAGTGCACACTTGATTTTATCGGATACTTGGTTGTGCAGGGAAGGCACGGCTCTCTTGGAGAAGTAGTGGCGGCTGGGAACAACATTCTGTGGGACAGACATCGCCATCAGCTGTTTGAAGCTGTCTGTGTCCACCAGCCTGAATGACAGCATTTCAAAGGCTGGCATTCAGGCCCAGAGCTCAAGGGTGGGTAGGTGGGAATTTATGCTTTCTCTCCAATGTTTGTGAGATGGAGAGCTGAACGCTGCTGTGTGACATGGTGGAGATGCTTGGTGATTGAGGTAGTGGTGTTGGTGGCACATCCTCTGTTTGGTGGGTCGCAGGTGCCAACATTCCTCCCGAGGCGGAGGAAGAGGCAGCAGCTAAAGAGGAGCAGGGGTAGCCTGAGTGAGTTCTTTGTTTTTAAGGTGTTTACTCCACTGCAGTTCATGATTTGCATGTAGATGCCTGGTCATGCAGGTTGTGCTATGTAAGGATGCGGTGGTTTGCGCTCCAGCCTGGATCCATGCCCTGTGTAACCATGACAACGATCGCTGTTTGCCTCCCAGGCTGGAAGCAGTGGCCGCTGGGCCGTCTAAGGTGGCTCCGCCCATCCACACTTGGTCAATAAATAGGAGCCAGGTGCTGCACAGGGTGTTCCACTAATGGAGTGCGCACCCTGCCTGCTCCATTCACCACGAGGCACAAGCTCCTAACTACCTGCAACTCTGAACCTCCAGGAGAAACCCTCACCTACCTTATCCGGCTCCACCACTGCTTACTCTCCGCCTAAGACTGAGAGAGCCGCCTGGGGTACACACTGAGCAGCCGCAAAGACACCATCAACACTCAAGTAGTGTGACAGGAGTGGATGTCAAAGGACTCCGCAGTTGAGATCCTAACTGATCAATTTGGTGCGTTACATATTAGTGGAACCCTCATGGATCCAGCGGAGCTCTCGCGGCACATGGTCGCCCTCACTGAGAGGGTGGAAACCCTTAACGTGACCGTACAGAATCTCCAATTGGAAAATCAGGCGTTGCTAGATCTCGTCTCGTCGCGCACAGGACACCTCCACGATGGACCGGAACCCAAGGTCAGTCCACCTGAACTTTTCTCAGGAGACCGGAAGCAGTTCCGCGAATTCCTGAATGCGTGCAAGCTGATGTTTCAGTTACGCCCCGGACCTATCCTACCGATAGAACCAAAGTACTCACCATGATCTCGTACCTCAGGGGAGCCCAGAGCATGGGCTAACACCTATTTAGAAAGGAAGACCCGGTCTTGAATTCCTTTCCGCAATTTCTTGGAAACAATGGCCTCCTTTACGAGGACCACAACAAGCAGCTGACTGCGGAGACCGCCATTCGCACCCTAAAGCAAGGAGACGACCCGTTGAGGACTTTATTGCGGAATACACTCGTTGGGCCCGTGAGACTGAATGGAATGATCTCACTCTTAGAAATCAGTTCCGTCTCGGTCTATCTGAGGCCCTGAAAGATGAAGTTAGCCAGCGGAGAGCTGCCACATACACTCTACACCTTGATGCAGAAGGTCACCACCATTGACAGGCGGCTTAAGGGAGCGTAGGGCCGAGAGAGTCTCAGGGTTTTACACCCACCCGAGACAGACCAGCCCGGATCCTGTAGCACAGATAATGGAGATTGGGGCAATTCGTGGTTCTCTGACTGAGAGAGAAGACCCGGAGACGGAACCTCAACCTCTGCTCTATACTGTGCGTCGGCTGACCATTCGGTTGATGGATGTCCTGCCATAAGAAAGAAACATGAAAGTAAAATGATGACGTTCTGTAACTTAGGCAGAAAAGATAACAACACAAGTGGTTACATTTATACGTCTCTTACCTTACAGTGGGACCAAAACCGAACTATCGTTGATGCAATGGTGGACACGGGAGCTTCAGGGAATTTTATCGATAAGCATCTAGTAGAGAGAAATAAAATTCCCCATACAAGGAAAGATGTATCGATATCCGTGAGTTTTATTGATGGTACAACCTCTAGACCTATCCATAGCCAGACTCAACCCCTTTTGGTGACAAGCGAAAATAACCACACAGAATTTCTATCCTTTGATGTCATACACTCCCCTTCGTTCCCCATCATTTTAGGCTTGCCATGGCTCGGTTACATCAACCAGTTCTCCTATGGGAACAGGGGAGAATTGGGTTTACCTCACGTTATTGCAGGAGACCTGCTTCCCTATTAAAACTCTCATGCATGTAGGGGTGAACCAGGTCCCTACCCAATACTCAGAGTTTTCGAGGTATTTAGTGCAAAGATGGCGGAATCCCTACCGCCCCATAGACCCTACGATTGCCCCATAGACCTGCTGCCGGGCAGTGAAATACCCACAGGAAGAATCTACCCATTGGCACAACCAGAACTTGACCACCTCAAACAGTATCTCGAAGAGAACTTAAGGAAGGGATTCATTCGGCCTTCAACCTCCCCTGCAGCCGCAGGTATGTTCTTACGTGAGGAACAAAGACTTGAGCCTCAGACCCATCATTGATTACAGAGCATTAAATAAAATAACAATCAAAAACCGGTACCCCCTGCCGCTAATATCCGAGCTTATTGAAAGACTTCAAACATCAACTATCTACACTAAACTGGACTTGAGGCGCATACAACTTGATTAGGATTAGAACCGGGGATGAATGGAAAACTGCTTTCCGCACCCGGTACGGACTCTTTGAGTACATGGTAATGCCTTTCGGCTTGTGCAATGCCCCTGCCACATTCCAAAAACTTTATCAACGACATATTTAGGGATCTACTAGATGTATGTGTTGTCATCTATCTAGATGACATATTGGTCTACTCCGATAACCTACAAGATCACAGGAAACACGTCCGTTGGGTACTTAGCGCGATTAGCGTCCATCACTTATATGTCAAACCAGAAAAGTGTATATTCGAGACTACTACCCTTCCGTTCCTTGGTTATATAATCTCACCCAAGGGAATTCAGATGGATCAGTCAAAGATCACTTGCATCCAAAACTGGCCGATTCGGACTCTAGGAAAGCCCTCCAGCGATTCATAGGGTTCTCGAACTTCTACAGGAAATTCATCAAAGACTTCTCCGCTACCATCAAACCCCTAACCAGATTAACTAGTGTCAATACGAAATTTGTTTGGTCCATGGAGGCCCAATCAGCTTTTGAGTTACTTAAAGACAAATTCACTTCAGCACCAATTCTGACCATTCCGAATCCAAACTATCACTTTGTGCTGGAAGTAGATGCATCACAGGCAGCCATAGGAGCTGTTCTGTCCCAGCGGAGCTCCTTCTCATCCCCACTACATCCTGTCGGGTTTTACTCCCAGACTCTAAACACAGCTGAAATCAACTACCCCATAGGGAAAAGGAACTTCTTGCCATAAAATGTTCCCTAGAGAACTGGAGGCACCTACTTGAAGGTTCAACACACCCCATCACAATATACACGGATCACCGTAATTTACAATACCTGAAAACCAGTAAAACACTGTCAGCACGTCAGGTACGGTGGAGTTTTTTTGACAGATTCGACTTTCAAATTACTTATCGACCAGGCTCAAAAAATGGGAAGGCTGACGCCTTATCACGTCTGGCTGAATGCCGCGCCGCAGTCACAGCCCCCACATGCATTATACCACCTAACAAAATTATCCTCGCCACCATCGAATTGGAAACCCAGCTTAAGGATGCTCTGAAAATTGACTGTGCTAACATCCCCCGGGACTTCTGAAAGACCAACGGGGTTTCCTCTACAAAAACAACCTACTGTACATACCAACTCCTCTCACCACCCAGGTAATCAAACTCTGCCATGACACACCCCTCGCGGGACACCCTGGCATTGCCAAAACCATAAACCTGATACGCAGGAACTTCTGGTGGCCAAAAATGACCAAAGAAATTAAGCAATATGTTTCCACGTGCGAGACATGTGCCTCATGCAAAAGTGATAGAAATCGACCATATGGCCTTCTTATGAGTCTTCCTATCCCCAACAGACCCTGGGAATGGGTTTCAATGGACTTCATTGTAGAACTCCCCCGCTCCAGAGGAAACAACACCATCATGGTTGTAGTAGACCTACTAACTAAGATGGCACACTTCATCGCCCTCAAAAAATTACCTTCCTCCAGTGAAACTGCCGAGGCCTTTCTGTCCAATGTCATAAAACTACATGGAATCCCTAGCCAAGTTATATCAGACAGGGGTTCACAATTTATATCCAAATTTTGGAGAGCACTTTGTCTTAGACTCCAAATCGACCATAGAATGTCTACCGCCTACCACCCCCAAACTAACGGGCAGACGGAAAGGGTGAACCAATGTCTGGAACAATTTCTCAGATGTCACTGCTCATTCCTTCAAGATGACTGGGAAAGCCTACTCCCTCTTGCCGAATTAAACACAACAATTCTGTGAATTCCTCCACTCTACATAGTCCATTCTTTGCTAATTATGGATTCCACCCTAGGTCTCTCCCTGAAATCAGCCTTCCTACAAACGTTCCTGCCACAGATGATTATGTAACTACCTTGCAAACAACCCTCATGATGCTGAAAGACAACCTCCAACGGGCAAAGGAAAGGCAGAAGATCTACTACGACCGTCACAGAAGAGAAAATCCTCCTTATCAGGTTGGAGACTCGGTATGGCTGTCAACGAGAAACCTTCGGTTGGGGGTACCTGCTAAGAAACTGGGTAGGCAATTTTTGGGTCCTTTTCTGATAGAAAGAATTATCAACCCCAACACGGTGAGACTTACCCTTCCTCCTCGACTACAGGTACATCCCACATTCCATGTATCGTTGCTAAAACCGTTTAGACCTAGCCCGTTCCCCTCACGGGTTCCTCAGCCCTCCCCCGATAGATGTCCGTGGTGAGGAGGAATTTGAGGTTGAGCAGCTTCTCGACTCCAGAAGAAGACGGGGAGGATCCAGTACCTCGTTAGATGGAAGGGTTACGGGTCTCAGGATGACTCTTGGGAAGATGTGTGAGGCGTCCATGCACCCAGACTCCAAAGGTTGTTCCACAGGAGATTTCCCGACCGACCCTCCCCTACTGGGGTACCCGGAGAGGGTCCCCTTAAGGGGGGTACTGTAAGGATACGGTGGTTTGCGCTCCAGCCTGGATCCATGCCCTGTGTAACCATGACAACGATCGCTGTTTGCCTCCCAGGCTGGAAGCAGTGGCCGCTGGGCCGTCTAAGGTGGCTCCGCCCATCCACACTTGGTCAATAAATAGGAGCCAGGTGCTGCACAGGGTGTTCCACTAATGGAGTGCGCACCCTGCCTGCTCCATTCACCACGAGGACGCAAGCTCTAACTACCTGCAACTCTGAACCTCCAGGAGAAACCCTCACCTACCTTATCCGGCTCCACCACTGCAGGATCCCTGCATGACTTCTAACAGCAAGTATCAGCCTGTCATTTTGTTTCACTGACATTGCTCACTGAAAGGAAGGGACTCACGCTGGTGGTTATTAGTACTGCAGGCCTGGGATTCCTGAACGTTGCCTAGAGCTGTTATTCATGAACTTTAATCTGAACTCTCATTCCTAAAACGAACTTTCCTCACTATTAGTTTTACACTCTATCTTTGAGTACGCGGTACATGATTTTGTTACCCCATACTCTCCGCTTAAGACTGAGAGAGCCGCCTGGGGTACACACTGAGCAGCCGCAAAAGACACCATCAACACTCAAGTAGTGTGACAGGAGTGGATGTCAAGGACTCCGCAGTTGAGATCCTAACTGATCAATTTGGTGCGTTACATGCTAAGATTCAGAACGTTAATGCCTCGCTTCAGGTTCTGATGGCACAGCGTGCAAACCACTCGGGTCTTGTCGTCAGCACATTGTTTAAAGAAGTGCCATGCCAGGGAACTCCCTTGAAGCTGCCTGTGGGGTGCTTGGTCCCTGGTGGCGGTGGCCAGTAGCAGGCGAACTCTCTTGGTGGCGGCTGTTCTTCAGGGCCGGACTGGGGATAAAAACCAGCCCTGGAAAAAGTTGCATACCAGCCCCACAGCACTGCGTCGTTATTTACTTGTTTACACAACTTGTGTATTTTAAAACACGTGTGTAAACATGAATATGAACTTTGCCCCACTATAGCTCTTTTTAGAACCCCCATTGTTCATATTATTATAGTAGACCAACTTTTCCCAAACAGGATACCTACAGCCGTTGCAAAACTACAACTCTCAGAATGCCTAGACAGCGTTTGGCTGTCTGGGCATACTGGGAGATGTAGTTTTGCAACAGCTGAGTATCCTGGTGAAAACTACTACAGTAGAGTTATGGGGATCTGTAGATGATTACTGTTATGGGGGACCTGTGGATGTCACTGTTATGGGGACCTGTGGATGTCACAATGATATGGGGGAATTGTGGAGGACACTGTTATGGGGGACCTGTGGATGACAAAATGTTATGGGGACCTGTGGATGTCACACTTTTATAGGGCACCTGTGGATGACAATGTTATGGGGATCTGTGGATGACACTGTTATGGGGGATCTGTAGATGACACTGTTATGGGGGCACTATAGATGACACTGTTATGGGGATCTGTGGATGACACTGTTATGGGGGCACTGTGGATGACACTGTTATGGGAGATCTGTGGATGACACTGTTATGGAGATCTGTGGATGACACTGTTATGGGGGATCTGTGGATGACCGCACTGTTATGGGGATCTGCGGATGACACTTATGGGGATCTGTGGAGGACACACTGTTATGGGGATCTGTGGATGACGCTGTTATGGGGATCTGTGGATGACGCTGTTATGGGGGATCTGTGGATGACGCACTGTTATGGGGATCTGCGGATGACACACTGTTATGGGGGTACTTTCACACCTGCGGCAGGGGATGGAGCTATGGCGCAGCAAGGCAGAGATCATTGGACTAAAGAGTGGGACATGCAGTACTTTTTAGTCCGCCAATCTCTGCCATGCACTGCCGTGCTGCTCCATAGCTTCGTCTCCTGCCCCTATTATAGTCAATGGGGACAGAGCGGCAGCACGGCAGTGCACGGGTACTTGCGGCATGGTGGACCCGGCGGGTGAACAGCCCGGATAGGTCAGACAGCCATGCCGCAGATGTGAAAGTACCCCCATAACAGTGTCTCCTCCACAGATCTCCATAACAGTACATCATCCACAGATGGCTCCCCATAACAGTGCGTCATTTGCACTTATCACATGTATGCAGGAGCAGCACGAGGCTGCCTTATGCTGTGAGGCACTCAGGCAGGATTAAATCCTCAAGGCAGCCACAGTCACTTACTTGATTAATTGAATTGGTGCAGATTAATAAATAATTTTTCAGGCCAGGGCTGGAGCAGGGGCCAGCCAGTGGACACAGGGACAGGGACAGGGCCTATACCACACACCTCACACCAGACCAGCTAGTTCACTACAGCGCACGGGCAAGTCACGTGACGTCCTGAGCGGCGGCTCATCCCCTGCCTCATCATGACCTTATATGAATATTACTTCTTGTTCCCAGAATACTCGAAATAACATAATCCCGTGGAAAATGTGAAGCTCTTTGCGATTTGGTGGCCCCTTTCTGGAGGTAGACGAGGGTATAATTAGCATGTACATTTATTATGCAGACCTGTCATCAGGTAAATTATAGGCGCAGCAGAAATAGAAGCATTAGGTACGGTATAATGAGAATGGAACATCTGAAGAAGGGATCTGGAACATTTACAGACTCTTAGGGGGTTTATGATTTCATGTGTTGGCTTTCTATTAACAGTAATGAATCTTAAATGTTAATTCATCTCATAATGAAAAAGAAGGTAATTAGATCAGGACGGCTGCAGTGTCTATTCAGACTGTAAGTTACAGTCTGAATAGAGCGCTGCAGCAGTCCTGATTCACACAGCCCCTGACCTCTCTGTTCCTCCACGGCCGCCGAGTCCGACTCACTGCTGGGACTCCGCCCCCGCCCCAGCGCCTGCAGCCACAACAAACACCAGCCAGTGAGTATTACTGCGCGGTCTGACTGTAAGTAGGGCGGGACGGCGGCCGCCAGCACTAGTACTGCCGTACACACACACACTGCAGGCTGCGCAGCGACATGCAAGAGACAGCCTCCTCCGGCCGGCCGTGCGGCAGTCAGGGTACCGGCCTACCGGAATTTTCCGGTATCCCGGTAGGCCAGTCCGGCCCTGGCTGTTCTGCTTTTGCCCCCTGCTCCCTCTTTTGCTAGGCTGTTGGCTCGGTCTCACCACTGCCTCTTCCTATGAACTATGAAAGTCAGCGGCATGACCTTCATTCCATGTGGGGTCTAGGACCTCATCGTCCCCTGCATCGTCTTCCACACAGTCTTCCTCCCTGACCTGCTGTTCGGTCTGCACACTGCAAAAGATGCAGCAGTTGGCACCTGTGTTTCGTCATCATCAGAGACGTGCGGACTCCGATGAGGTGGTAGTCCCATGTCCTCATCATCAGGAAACATAAGTGACTGTGCATCAGTGCATTCTATGTCTTCCACCACTGAGGAAGGGCTAGGTGGATTCCCTTGGGAAACCCTGCCAGCAGAGTCTTCAAACAGCATAAGAAACTGCTGCATAACTTGAGGCTCAGACAGTTTACCTGATATGCATGGGGGTGATGTGACAGACTGATGGGCTTGGTTTTCAGGCTCCACCTGTGCGGTTTCTGCAGAAGACTGGGTGGGAGATAATGTTGTGAACATGCTGGATCCACTTTCGCCACACAATTGACTAGCGCCTGTATATGCTCCAGGCCTTACCATCCTTAGAACGGCATTGGGCCCCACCAAATATCGCTGTAATTTCTGGCTGGTACTGGAACCTGAGGTAGTTGGTTCACTAGGATGTGTGGCTGTGACAGAACGGCCACGTCCTCTCCCAGCACCAGGGGGCCAATAACAACACCACGACCATGTCCTCGTCCGCGTCCCTTACTAGATGTTTTCCTCATTGTTACCGTTCACCACAATAAGAAAAAATTATTTGGCCCAATGTATTGAGTTCAAATTCAGGCCTTTTTTAAAGGCACCTAACACTATCTGGCTATCTATTTATGAACCGTATTACACTAATCCAGGCACAGCAGTAACCACAGATTAAGGGAATATCAATTGTAGGCCTAGTATTTAGGCCCTGGATCAAAGGTATCCTTTACGGACAGATTTACACTTTGAGATGCACAGTATCGTGTGAAAACTATATAGGATTATGCTTTCAGCACTTGTTTTTTAACACTTTGTGTAATATACCCTTTAACGGAAAGAAATACACTTGGAGATGCATGCTGAGTGTAATATACCCTTTAACGGACAGATTTACACTTGGCCTGCAAAAGCTGGAACACCAGATTTTGGGTATTGCTATTTTGGCAATTGAATTCCCCCATAAAACAATATATCCTATGACACACACTATGAAACTTGTCCAGTTACAGCTGGAACACCAGATTTACTGTATTTCTATTTTGGCAACTGAATTTCACCCCAGAAAATGATAAATCCTTTGACAGACACTATTAAACTTGGCCAGCCACTGCTGGGACACCATATTTACGGTATTGCTATTTTGGCAACTGAAATTCACCCCAGAACAAAATATATCCTTTGCAGGGCACTATGAAACTTGTCCAGTCACAGTTGGAACAACAGATTTACGGTATTTCTATTTTTGCAACTGAATTTCACTCCAGAAAATAATATATCCTTTGACGTACACTATGAAACTTGTCCAGTCATAGCTGGAATACCAGATTTACTGTATTTTTATTTTGGCAACTGATTTCACCGCAAAATATAATAAATCCTTTGACGGACACTATTAAACTTGGCCAGTCACAGCTGGAACACCAGATTTACAGTATTTCTATTTTGGCAACTGAATTTCACCGCAGAAAATAATAAATCCTTTAACTGACACTATTAAACTTGGCCAGCCACTGATGGGACACCAGATTTACGGTATTGCTATTTTGGCAACTGAAATTCACCCCAGAACAAAATATATCCTTTGCAGGGCACTATGAAACTTGTCCAGTCACAGTTGGAACAACAGATTTACGGTATTTCTATTTTTGCAACTGAATTTCACTTCAGAAAATAATATATCCTTTGACGTACACTATGAAACTTGTCCAGTCATAGCTGGAATACCAGATTTACTGTATTTTTATTTTGGCAACTGATTTCACCGCAAAATATAATAAATCCTTTGACGGACACTATTAAACTTGGCCAGCCACTGCTGGAACACCAGATTCTACGGTATTTCTATTTTTGCAACTGAATTTCACCCCAGAAAAAAATATATCCTTTGCCGGACACTATTAAACTTGGCCAGTCACAGCTGGAACACCAGATTTACAGTATTTCTATTTTGGCAACTGAATTTCACCGCAGAAAATAATAAATCCTTTAACTGACACTATTAAACTTGGCCAGCCACTGATGGGACACCAGATTTACGGTACTGCTATTTTGGCAATTGAATTTCACCCCAGAAAAAATATATCCTTTGCCGGACACTTTTACACTTGGCCAGCCCCTGCTGGTGACTACCAGATTTACTGGTATTGCTATTTTGGCAATTTAATTTTACCCCAGAAAATAATATATCCTTTGCCGGACACTATTAAACTTGGCCAGCCACAGCTGAAACCACTGATTTATGGTATTTCTATTTTTGCAATTGAATTTCACCACAGAAAAAATATATCCTTTGCCTCCTTTGCCGGACACTATTAAACTTTGCCAGCCACTGCTGGGACACCAGATTTAGGGGATTGCTATTTTGGCAATTGAATTTTTACCACAGAAAAAATCTATCCTTTGCCAGACAGCAGACAGTATTACACTTGGCTAGCCGCAGCTGGAACACCAGATTTAGGGATTGCTTTTTGGCAATTGAATTTAACCCCTCAATAAAATATAGAAATTTCTATCCTGAGTTTTGGGGGTGACAATAAGCATAGCCAATCCCTGATGTAGGATATAGCAAAAAAAAAAAAAAACTAGTAATGATGTATTGATGGACTTAGTAGGAGCTTGTGCTGGTGCACCACAAGACACAAAATTGCTGCCGATCAAAGTAGCAGAACAACGCTCTGCTGCCAAAAACCAGTGAGCAATTAACTAGCAGAAGTTGAATGATTAACAGCTGTAGATCGATCACTTCATTAGGTATTTTACTGAGTTTTCCCTGCCTAATCTCGCCCTCACAGCAGCTGCGTCCTATCCCTACACTAATCAGAGCAGAGTGGCGTGGGGCGCTACGTGACTTCAGCTTAAATAGAGGCTGGGTCACCTGCTGCACTTGACCAATCACAGCATGCCATTAGTAGGCATGGCTGTGATGGCTTCTTAGGGCAAGAAGTAAAGCGCTAGCTGATTGGCTGCTGTGCAGCCCTTCAGAAAGCGGGAAGAAATCGCCGAACAATGGACCCGAACCCAAACTTTTTTAAATGTTCGGGTCCGGGTCTATGTCCCGAACACCCCAAAATTCAGTACGAACCCGAAGTATCCAGTTCGGGTTCGTTCATCCTAATTAAGGGGTTTCGATATACCAGTTTCCACCAAATTTTGATTGAAGACTACGATATACCTACTTCCACAAAATACAGATTAAGGGGTTTGATATTCCTGTTTCCTCCAAATATTAATTGAGGCTTGCGAGATACCTGCTTCTACAAATACCGATTATGGGGTTCGATATACCTAATTCCACCAAATATTGATTGAGGCCTGCGTTATACCTGCTTCCACAAAATACTTATTATGGGGTTCTATATATCTGCTTCCACAAAATGACTGATTGAGGACTACGATATACTTGCTTCCACAAAATACTGATTAAGGGGTTCTATATATCTGCTTCCACAAAATACTGATTAAGGGGTTTCGATATACCAGTTATAACCAAATATTGATTGAGGCCTTCGATATACCTACTTCCACAAAATACAGATTAAGGAGTTTGATATTCCTATTTGCACCAAATATTGATTGAGGCCTGCAATATACCTGTTTTCACAAAATACTGATTAAGGGGTTTCGATATAACTGTTTCCACCAAATATTTATTGAGACCTGCGATATTCCTGCTTCTAAAAAATACAAATTAAGGGGTTCGATATACCTGTTTCCACCAAATATTAATTGAGGACTGCGATATACCTACTTCCACAAAATTCCGATTAAGGGTTTTGATATTCCTGTTTCCACCAAATATTGATTGAGGCCTGCAATATACCTGCTTCCACAAAATACTGATTAAGGGGTTCTATAGATCTGCTTCCACAAAATTACTGATTGAGGTCAGCGATATACCTGTTTCCACAAAATACTGATTAAGGGGTTTTGATATACCTGTTTCCACCAAATATTGAGTGAGGGCTGCGATATACCTGCTGCTTTACAAAATACTGATTAAGGGGTTTCGATATACCTGTTTCCACCAAATATTGAGTGAGGGCTGCGATATACCTGCTTTTACAAAATACTGATTAAGGGGTTTCGATATACCTGTTTCCACCAAATATTCATTGAGGCCTGCGATATACCTGCTTCCACAACATACCGATTAAGGGGTGCAATATACCTGTTTCCACCAAATATTGATTGATGCCTGTGATATACCTGCTTCCACAAAATACTGATTAAGGGGTTCGAAATACCTATTTCCACCAAATATTAGTTGAGGACTGCGATATACCTGCTTCCACAAAATACTGATTAAGGGGTTCGAAATACCTATTTCCACCAAATATTAGTGAGGACTGCGATATACCTGCTTCCACAAAATACTGATTAAGGGGTTTCAATATACCAGTTATAACCAAATATTGATTGAGGCATCGATATACCTACTTTCACAAAATATTGATCAAGGGGTTTGATATTCCTGTTTCCACCAAATATTGATTGAGGCCTGCAATACACCTGCTATCACAAAATACTGATTAAGGGGTTCGATATACCTGTTTCCACCAAATATTGATTGAGGGCTGCGATATACCTGCTTCCACAAAATATTGATTATCGGGTTTCGAAATACCTGTTCCACCAAATATTGATTGAGGCCTGCAATATACCAGTTTTCACAAAATACAGATTACGGGGGTTTCGATATAACTTTTTCCACCAAATATTTATTGAGACCTGCGATATACCAGCTTCCACAAAATACAGATTAAGGGGATCAATATACCTATCTCCACCAAATATTGATTGAGGCCTGCGATATTCCTGCTTCCACAAAATACCAATTAAGGGGTTCAATATACCTGTTTCCACCAAATATTAATTGAGTACTGCGATATACCTGCTTCTACAAAATACTGATTAAGGGGTTTCGATATACCAGTTATAACCAAATATTGATTTAGGCCTTCGATATACCTACTTCCACAAAATACAGATTAAAGGGTTTGATATTCCTGTTTCCACCAAATATTGATTGAGGGCTGCAATATACCTGCTTCCACACAATACTGATTAAGTGGCTCGATATACCTGTTTACACCAAATATTAATTGAGGCCTGCGATATACTTGCTTCCACAAAAATACTGATTAAGGGGTTTCCATATACCTGTTTCCACCAAATATTGACTGAGGCCTGCGATATTTCTGCTTCCACAAAGTACCGATTAAGGGGTGCAATATACCTGTTTCCACCAAGTATTGATTAAGACCTGTGATATACCTGCTTCCACAAAATACTGATTAAGGGGTTTGATATACCTGTTTCCACCAAATATTGATTGATGCCTGTGATATACGTGATTCCACAAAATACCGATTAAGGGGTTTCGAAATACCTGTTCCACGAAATATTGACTGAGGCCTACGATATTCCTGCTTCCACAAAATAGCGATTAAGAGGTTTTGATATACCTGTTTCCACCAAATATTGATTGAGTACTGCGATATACCTGTGTCTACAAAATATTGATTAAGGGGTTTCGATATACTAGTTATAACTAAATATTGATTGAGGCCTTCAATATACCTACTTCCAAAAAATACTGATTAAGGGGTTCTATATATCTGCTTCACAAAATTACTGATTGAGGGCTGCGATATTCCTGCTTCCACAAAATACTGATTAAGGTTTCATATACCTTTTCCAGCTTCCACAAAGTTACTGATTGAGGGCTGCGATATTCCTGCTTCCCACAAAATACTGATTAAGAGGGTTTCGATATACCTTTTTCCACCAAATATGTATTGAGACCTGCGATATACCTGCTTCCACAAAATGGCGATTAAGGGGTTTCGATATACCTGTTTCCACCAAATATTGATTGTGGCCTGCGATTATACCTGCTTCCACAAAATAGCGATTAAGGGGATCAATATACCTGTTTCCACCAAATATTGATTGAGGCCTGCAATATACCTGCTTTCACAAAATTCCGATTAAGGGGTTTGATATACCTTTTTCCACCTTATATTGATTGAGGGGTGCGATATACCTGCTTCCACAAAACACTGATGAAGGGGTTTTCGATATACCTGTTTCCATCAAATATTGATTGAGGCCTTCGAGATACCTGCTTCCACAAAATAGCGATTAAGTGGTTTCGATATACCTGTTCCACCAAATATTGATTGTGGGCTGCGATATACCTGCTTCCACATAATACTGATTAATGGGTTTTGATATACCTATTTCCACCAAATATTGATTGAAACCTGTGATATACCTGCTTCCACAAAATACAGATTAAGGGGATCAATATACCTGTTTCCATCAAATATTGATTGAGGCCTTTAATATACCTGCTTCCACAAAATACCGATTAAGTAGTTCAATATACCTGTTTCAACAAAATACTTATTAAGGGGTTTCAATCTACCTTTTCCACCAAATTTTGATTGAGGGCTACGATATACCTGCTTCCACAAAATACTGATTAAGGCGTTTTATATACCTACTTCAACCAAATATTGATTGAGGCCTGCGATATACCTGATTCCACAAAATACCGATTAATGGGTTCGATATACCTGCTTCCACAAAATACCGATTAAGGGGTTCGATATACCTGTTTCTACCTTATATTGATTTAGGGCTGCGATATACCTGCTTTCACAAAACACTGATTAAGGGGGTCGATATACCTGTTTCCACCAAATATTGATTGAGGCCTGCGATATACCTGCTTCCACAAAATACTGATTAGGGGTTTCGATATACCTGTTCCACCAAATATTGATTGAGGCCTGCGTTAAACCTGCTTCCACAAAATAGCGATTAAGGGGTTTCAATATACCTGTTTCCACCAAATATTGATTGTAGTCTGAGATATACCTGCTTCCACAAAATACTGATTAAGGGGTTCTATATATCTGCTTCCACAAAATTACAGATTGAGTGCTGCGATATACCTGCTTCCACAAAATACTGATTAACCCCTTAAGGACTCAGCCCTATTTCACCCTAAGGACCTGGCCATTTTTTGCAAATCTGACCAGTGTCACTTTATGTGGTGATAACTTTAAAACGCTTTTTCTCATCCAGGCCATTCTGAGATTGTTTTTTCGTCACATATTGTACTTCATAACAGTGGTAAAATAAAGTTGAAAAATTTCATTTTTATTTATAAAAAATACAAAATTTACCAAAAATTTTGAAAAATTAGCAATTTTCCAAGTTTCAATTTCTCTACTTCTATAATACATAGTAATACCACCAAAAAAAGTTATTGATTTACATTCCCCATATGTCTACTTCATGTATCGATCATTTTGGGAATGCTATTTCATTTTTTGAGGACGTTACAAGGCTTAGAAGTTTAGAAGCAAATCTTGAAATTTTTCAGAAATTTTCAAAAACCCACTTTTTAGGGACCAGTTCAGGTCTGAAGTCACTTTGTGAGGCTTACATAATAGAAACCACCCAAAAATTACCCCATTCTAAAAACTACACCCCTCAAGGTATTCAAAACTGATTTTACAAACGTAATTAACCCTTTAGGTTTTCCACAAAAGTTAATGGCAAATGGAGATAAAATTTCAGAATTTCGATTTTTGAAAATTTTTCCATTTCAATCCATTTTTTCCAGTAACAAAGCAAGGGTTAACAGCCAAACAAATCTTAATATTTATTCCCCGATTCTGTAGTTTGCACGAACACCCAATATGTGGTCGTAAACTGCTGTATGGCCAAACTGCAGGGCGCAGAAGGAAAGGAGCGCCATATGGTTTTTGGAAGGTGGATTTTGCTGGACTGTTTTTTGACACCATGTCCCATTTGAAGCCCCCGATGCACCCCTAGAGTAGAAACTCCATAAAAGTGACTCCATCTAAGAAACTACACCCTTCAAGGTATTCAAAACCAGTTTTGCAAACTTTGTTAACCCTTTAGGTGTTCCACAAGAGTTATTGGCATATGGAGATGAAATTTCAGAATTTCTATTTTTGTTACCTTGTCTCAAAAAAGTGTAATATAGAGCAACCAAAAATCATATTTACCCTAAAAATAGTACCAACAAAACTGACACCTTATCCCGTAGTTTCCAAAATGGGGTCACTTTTTGGAGTTTCTACTGTAGGGGTGCATCAGGGGGCTTCAAATGGGACATAGTGTCAAAAACCAGTCCAGCAAAATCTGCCTTCCAAAAACCATATGGCGTTCCCTTCCTTCTACGCCCTGCCGTTTGGCCATACAGCAGTTTACTGACCACATATGGGGTGTTTGTGCAAACAAGAGAATCAGGGCAATAAATATTGAGTTTTGTTTGGCTGTTAACCCTTGCTTTGTTACTGGAAAAATGGATTAAATGGAAAATTTGCAAAAATTGCTGTTTTGGGACCGTTTTTATTTTTTGCTATTTACATTGTTGAAGTGACAGGTTAGATTATGTGCTATTTCTATAGAGCAGGTTGTAACGGACGCGACAATACCAAATATGACTACTTTTTAGGGGTTTTTGTTTCAGTTTTACATAATAAAGCATTTTTGAACAAAATTATTTTTAGTGTCTCCACATTCTGAAAGCCATAGTTTATTTTTTATTTTTGGGCGACTGTCTTATGTAGGGGCTCATTTTTTGCGGGATGAGATGGCGGTTTGATTGGCACTATCTTGGGGTGCATATGACATTTTGGTCGCTTGCTATTACACTTTTTGTGATGTAAGGTGACAAAAATGGCTTTTGACACCGTATTGATTATTATTTTTTTGATGTGTTCAGCTGAGGCGTTAGGTCATGTGTTATTTTTATAGAGCAGGTTGTGACGGACGCGGCAATACCTAATATGTATACTTTTTATTTATTTATATAAGTTTTACACAATAATATCATTTTTTAAAACAAAAATAAATCATGTTTTAGTGTCTCCATAGTTTGAGAGCCATATTATTTTTTTTTTTGGGCGATTGTCCTATGTAGGGACTCATTTTTTGCGGGATGAGGTGGCGGTTAGATTGACACTATTTGGGGGGTCATATGAAATTTTGATCGCTTGTTATTACACTTTTTGTGATGTAAGATGACAAAAAAATGGCTTTTTGACAAAGTTTTTATTTATTTTTTTTTACAGTTTTTACTTGAGAGGTTAGGTCAGGTGATATTTTTATAGAGCAGATTCTTACGGACGTGGAGATACCCAATATGTCTACTTTTTAGTTTTTTTTTATACATTTAACACTAAAAAGCATTTTTGAAGCAAAAAAAATCATGTTTTAGTCTGAGAAGCATAGTTTTTTTTATTTTTTGGCCAATTGTTTTAGGTAGGGGCTCATTTTTTGTGGGATGAGATGGCGGTTTGATTGGTACTATTTTGGGAGGCATACACTTTTTTGATCGCTTTGTATTACACTTTTAGTGATGTAAGTTGCCCAAAAATGGCTTATTTACACCATTTTTTTTTTTATGGCGTTCAACTGACGAGTTCAGTCATGTGTTTTTTTTTTAGAGCAGATCTTTACGGACGCGGCGATACCTAATATGTGTAGTGTACTTTTTTTTTTTTTTTTTTATTCAGTGATATGTGTTTTTTTTTCATTTTTACTTTTTTTTTCACTTTTTTACATTTTTTTTGACCCAGACCCACTTGGTTCTGAAAGATCCAGTGGATCTGATGTCTGTATAATACAGTACAGTACACTATATAGTGCACTGTACTGTATTTTGTACTTTACAAAGTCTGAATAGACCTTTAGCAGGTCTATTCAGACTTTCAGCACCATGGAGACAGGACGCTTCTGAAGCGTCCTGTCTCCATAGCAGCTCATCACCCGCTGCCATAAGAGGGCAGTGGGTGATTGAAGCAGAAGGAGTGGAGCCCCTCCTCTGCGATCCCATCCTGTTGGGGGCTGCAAAGGCACAGCAGCCCCGATGGGAGAGGGAGGAGAGCTACGGACCGCGGTGACGGAAGGGGTTAAGCGGCTGGCATCTGATCAAGCACAGATGCCAGCCGTTTTATCAGAGTGTCAGCAATGTGCTGACACTCTGATGGACCCACTAGACACCAGGAAACATTACAGAGGAGGCGGGCGGGGATCGCAATCGCGATCCCACCCGCCCGCACCCTCGCCTCCCGCACCGCCTCCCGCCGCCCGCAACCACCCCCTGCACCCCGCAGCCACAATATGATTGGGGGCTGCAGGGGGTTAAATAAACACATTGGGGGCATTAACCCTCTGATCCCGCGGTCACAGACCGCGGGGATCAGAGATCGCACAAAGCTCCAAACCGCAGGTCTGAATTGACCTGCGGTTTGCAGCGATCGCCGATATGGGGGTCACAAGACCCCCTGGGCATTGTAACAAGGTACCTGCTGAATGATTTCAGCAGGTACCTTATTCCGATCACTGCCAGCTGAGCAGCAGTGATCGGAACAACTCATGGCGATACCTGTACGTCATGGCGGGTCCTGAGGACTCGGAAACCATGACGTACAGGTACGTCATGCGTCCTAAGGGTTAAGGAGTTTCGATATACAGTACCTGTTCCAGCACATATTGATTGGATTAAGTGAGAGCTAAATCGATTAAGTGAGAGCTAAATTATTTGTAGGCCATTAATTAGTGGCTGTATTTGACTGTATTGTACACTGGGAATTGATTCTGCTACAAGCTTCGTTGTCCTGTGATAACACTTTTTCTTTCTCCAGGGGTTGCACAGGTGAGTAATTAGGGTGTGGCTGTCCAATTAGGAGACTATAAAAGTCAGCTGAGTGTAGCTCAGCCCTTTGAATCCAGAGGAAAAAAAAACAGGCTGGTTCTGAAAACTCCATTTAAAGCAGACATAGAAGGCGAGTTTGAGCGGAGCGTGTTTGATTAAATGTGTGTTTGTATAAGTGTGTGACTTAAGATTAAGTGACTTCAGTGGGGGACTGCAATTAGTCAGTTTCTTATTACTACATTATATTGTATTTTCGCTTTTCTGTAATCCCTATTTAGCATGTGTTGCACAATTGACAACGCCGTCCAGTACACATCTTGTATGATGTATGCAGTCCTGGAACAGCCGTTCGAGGGTATATATCTTTGTTCAAAATGTGAGACAAATTACCCGTTTGGAATCGCAAATCGAGTCTCTAAACAGGCGATTTGCAACACTGAGAGGCATTGAGAATTTGCAAAGAGTTTGATTCTCACCGAGCAAGCACTCTATGGAACAGTTAAGGGGAGAGTGACAATGAGGAGGCTGAGGAAAGTGAGGTAGCTAGCTGGGTAACAGTTAGAAAGCGGGGTAGAGGGAAGAGTGCCAGGGAGGCTAGCCCTGATCTGTCACACCCCAACAAGTTTGCATGGTTGGCAGATGAGGGGGATGTCAGTTCAGGGACATTACT
>JAKVIS010002167.1:0-25354 GCA_033119425.1 Bufotes viridis | reverse complement strand
TTCTTAAAGAAATGGCAACTATTCCTTTTACTTTTTACTTTCTGCAACATTTTATAATTAAAAGTCCCGATAATTGACAAACATTCAATTTCCCCTGTGCTAGGTTCCTCAGTTTTAGCCACAGCTGAGCCCTCAGTCTGCTTATTTGTATCCACTAGTGGAGCGCCATACGCTGTGTTTATGCTAATTTTATGCTCTCTGAGTTGTATATGTTATTCAAAGCAGTTGAAGCAGTTATTGCCAGTAATTTTATTTTTCCCCGATGCCCCAGGGCAAAGCAGGACTGAAAAACGGGTCTGCAGACCGAATCAGAGTCATCTCTCCTCCTGGTAAATAGCAACCCTACCCTCCAGAATCTGATATCCGTTACTCCACAAACACAGTAATAAAATGGAAACAAATCAGATTTCGGAGTAAATAAAGCAGACTTCAGTGGCAGTGACAGTGGTCACAACAACCAGATTTTAATAAGTGATATGTTTGGAAATGTAGATATATCGAAAGAATAAAACCCTTTAGCTGTTTTTCGCCGAAGACACGAGGCAAATGACTGCGCTGGAGCTGATTGGCAACAATGTAGAACAAACATTTTACATTTTATCAAGCGTTGCGCCGTAAGGACTCGGGCATTGCGGAGGATGAAGTGACAGCATCTATAAAATGAGCAATAGATCATCTCACGTGTCATATGCCGTTTCCACCTGACACAGAAAAAAAAAAAATCTATCATTCAGGCTTTTGGTTTTCAATAGAAAAAAAGGGCTTAAAGGGATATTCCACCTAAAAAAAAAATTCTGGTCACTGTGACTCATGCAGACCGTTGGAATGAAAGTCTCTGGGGAGTTTGGATGGAGGGGTTCTGAGCCTGCACGCTATCACTCCATGCAAACTATGTGGACAGATGGATCAAAAAATGTCTCCTTATGTTGTTTTTACTAACTAAAACCAGGGTGTGGTGGAAGGGGCAGATCACAAATCAGGTGGCCAGTCCATCACTGGACAGTGTGGTGGGTGCTGGAGGCAATTAAACTTTTCCACAACAATAAAGTCTAAAAGGGTTGTGCAGGCACTTTATATTGATGACCTATCCTCAGGATAGGTCATCAATATCTGATCGGTGGGGGTCTGACACCCGGCACCACCCACCAATCACCTGTTTGAGAAGGAGGTGGTGCTCCATGCAAGAGCTGCTTCCTCTTCATTACACTACGCCTCGTCTCCTTTGCAGCGGCGGCGTAATGTAATTACAAATACTCGCTCCATTCAAGTGAAAGGAGTGAGTACTTGTAATTATACTTGCCTATGACATAATGGGCAGTGTAATGAAGAGGAAGCAGTGCTCACATGGATCACCAACTCCTCTTCAGATAGATGATAGGCAGGGGTGCTGGTTGACGGACCTCTGCTCGATCAGATATTGATAACCCACCCTGAGGATAGGTCATCAATATAAAACCCCTACGCAATCTCTTTAATGCCATAAACAAGCAGTTCCTTACTCTCTGGATCCAGTGCACGGACTTGGTGGTTCTAGACCTTCTGTAGTTGTCCGCTCTCTTTTCCTCAAGGGTATTGTCTTGGTTAAGTAACTCTAAGGCAGCTTTTCAGTCTCAGGAATGGTGTTTCCTGGATGAGGCTTCTCTTTGGGCCTACTTTCCAGGAGCTCACACATGTTCTGTAGTAGGTCCTCTGAGAACTTGAAGTGTTATATACACATTTTCACTCTGAGTAATTTTGACTCTCTTACTAACCATCGGGTGGGTGTAGTCCATCACCTTGGCAAACTAACCAAGTCTGCCAATTAGTTAAACATTTGTGTCCATATATTGCCACTATGTATACGCAGTGAACAAATAAATATGTGCTTTAACATCAAATCAAAACATTTAATTCAGTAACATTAAATTAATCATTTACAGTTATCCACTGGGGCACTGCAAGCATATTTAGTGTTAGAAATAGATGTTTCATATTTCTATATGGTATCAATTATTTATATAAATGTATTCAGCAAGAAACCTCTTTGAGTTAGTTTATTATTTTCATTTTCTCCTAGTTCACAGAGGCAAAAGACTTCATCTTTGATCTGGGTGAAGGAAAGCCTATCTACGGCTCTGTATTCTGTAAGGAAGAACCATATGGGGGGATATGGTGTGGCAACATAGGCCATGTTTGGCACCTTACAACCTGTGTGTATGAGGTTTTACAGTATTTAAGTGGTTGCGTTTATGTATGTACATCATAGAGTGAGGTCCTCCATTTAGTCTTGACATAAGCCAGACACCACTCTGTAAGATCAGCTTCCACTCATTCCATTCATTAGATGAACGCCTATTTATCTGCCTGATGCAGCTCCAGTATAACAGCTGTTCGTCATGAGTTAATGAGGGTGGGCCATTTTCCGAATGAGGGGGGTGTCCAATTCCTGTTAGGCCTCATGCACGGCCGTTGTTGTGGTCCGCGTCTGAGCCGCATATTTTGCGGCTCGGGCGCGGACTCATTTACCTCAATGGGGCCGCAAAAGATGCGGACAGCACTCCGTGTACTGTCCGCATCCGTTGCTCCGTTCTGTGCCCCCGGAAAAAAAAAGAGCATGTTCTATTCTTTTCCGTTTAGCGGACACGAATAGGCATTTCTACAATGGGCGGAGTTCCAAAGGAACGCGGAGCAGCTTCCGTGTTTTGCAGATCCGCGGTTTGCGGACCGCAAAACACCAACGGTCGTGTGCATGAGGCCTTAAAGGCAAATTGAATGTATGCGCTTTCTTGACTAATTGGACACAAATTTCGGAAATTCTAGGTGACATTTTAAAAAGTTTCAAAAATAAATAAATAAATAAACAAAATAAATAAATGACAAAGGAACATATAAAATAATAAATGAATAAAACTATAAAATAAAAAAGAAATAAAATAAAATAAACAGAAAAAATACAAATACAATAAATAAAAGACAAATATATAGATAAAATAATATATGAATACAACGAAATAATGAATAAAGAAATACAATAATAAGGAATAATAATAAAAAATAAAATAAACAAAAATAAAATAATTAAATGTTATTATTGATACCTGTCCCCAATGTAATTCAGGCTCCAAGCCCCCAGAACCTGAACTCTGCTCATCACAACACCACTGTTTAGTCTGCCGCTCGGCATCAATCTCAGCATTTCATCTGAATTCTTGTTTACCGTAAAACCTCAGTCACTTCAATATTTTTTACCCGTGAAATATATAAAAACTATTGTCGTCTCGCCGCCATAAAGCAGCGCCTATTTTCACAGGCTGCTCTTTAAATCTGCTCTAATCTGCAGCTGTGATCCTTTCCACCGCAATATTTAAATCTGAGGCCTCATTTGCATATCCGTCCATTAACATACCTCCTAGTTATCATTTTCTTGTTTGCAAAAGTGAACTAAGTGGAATTGGAAAGGTTTATCTCTATGCAGGATATTATTCAAATGTGACAGCTCACTCTTGTCACGCATGAGGCCGCCTTCCAGGCTTTCTGTCTCTCGGGGCAACAGCAACAAGAGGCGAAGATGAAGCTTTTTATCTCCACGTAATTAGTATTTCATCTAATTTGGTGATACGTCTCGGGAAAACTTCCCCACAGGAGAACTTAACGCACTCTCCAGGATGGTAAACGGCAAAAAGACTCGCCGTGGCGAAATCAATGCCCATTTCAGGGGTCAACGGATCCATATTTCGTGTCATAATTATCTGCAATTAAGGAGGTGACATTGGCCGTCCAGGAAATTAAATTTTCATACAAGGTATCATTGGCTTTTTCAAATAGAAGCAGAGGTGTACATGGATCCCTGGGGCCCGATGCAAAATCGGGAGCAGGACGCCTAACGACAATGTGTCTTTCTATGTAGATGAGGGTCCCCAGGAGCCTGGGGCCAGGAGTGAGACTGTTAGATATAATTGTATCCAGACGAGACAATCCTCTGTAAGGACGGGTCATCAGCAGTAATATCTGTCCTCTCCTGGTAGTTTGTTACAGTTTACACTGACGAGCAAAAGGGTAACCATGTTTTGAACTTTTGTCTTTCAGGCTCCATATCTCACCATCCACTGCAGCTTCCAAAGTGAGACTATCATCATTTTGTAGACAATCATCTTGGCTATCTCATACATATATTGGACTTGCAACTATTTAGCATATGAATATGCAGATACTTGTCATGTAACTGCATTGTTACCCTTTTGCTTGCCAGTGTATCAATCTAGAGATTGCCTGGACAGGACACAGTGTCTCGGTAATGGTAACAGACTCTCATCCGTGAGAAGTATTAGGGAAGTTTTATATGGTATTTTCCATCGGTATGATTTCAGTGAAGTATCCAAAGGGTAATCATTCAAGTATATTGCAACTCACTGACAGTCAGCAGAGATGTTGAAAAGGAATTGAAACATAACGTGCATTAGAAAATTTGAAAACTTTTCATTATTCAATTAAACTTTACAGACAAGTCCTTTAAGATATACTCTACGTGTCGTTTAGGATGTTGGAAAAGGTGACAACAGCCCCATGGTGACTGTAATAACTATGGTGAATGGTTGTCAGAATTTATAAGAGCAGACAAATGAAGGATCTACAGTATATCTCCGGGGTTTCCACTCCAGCTTGTGTCCTAGATCAAGGTGTCCACATGGTCAGGTTATGGTCATTGTCAGGCCCCCGGCAGGAATATAAATAGGGAATGACTGACTGTTGCTTAAAGCTTCTGGATCCCACTTCAAAATCGAAAGCACCCCTTTGTTATGAAGTGTCTTCTTTTGTGGCAGGAGGTCCTTAGGGCCACCTCAGGCACTAGGGTCTGGGTTCGACTGCTACCTCTGTGCCCCCTATATAAACACCTCCACTCCTATGTTGGTCATAATAACCACTACCGAAGCATATAAGAGGGATCTTTCTAAGTCCAGTCGCAATGACTCCCCATTTGGCCAACTTAAAAGATCCATTAGGCCAATCACTGGCCTAAAAAAGTGACCTACCTCAACTAGTGATTGGCTGTCATTTCCTGTCTTTTGAGAGAGACCAGTAAGTAGAGACCAGCAGGCGGTGGGGGCCAAATGGGAGCAGTGGGGATCAGTAAGCAGAATATGACTTATTTTATTATTATATATTGCTCTAAGCTTTCTTTTAGAGCTGATATGGTGGCATGTTCCAGTACATATAATGGTCTGTATATGGGGCACTATGGTGAATTGTATATCAGTCTCACTATCATCTATTTACCCCCAGGACTGTGAATGTGACAAAGGGACATCCTGTACGTCTAGGGGAAGAAGGTTTCTACACAAACATAGAAGAGGATTCTTTACGGTAAGAGCAGTGAGACTGTGGAACTCTCTGCCTGAGGAGGTGGTGATGGTGAGTACAATAAAAGAATTCAAGAGGGGCCTGGATGTATTTCTGGAGTGTAATAATATTACAGGTTATAGTTACTAGATGTGTGGGGAAGGCTCGTTAATCCAGGGATTTATTCTGGGAAGGCCTTATGCACACAATCATATTTTTGGTCTGCATCCATTGTGCATTTTTTGCAGATTGGCTGCGGACTAGTGATGATCGAGCAACAAAGTATGGAGCTGTTCGGCCCGAACACATTGCTATACTCGTTTGCTCTGCCGAGCAACCGAGTATAATGGAAGTCAATGGAAGACAACCAGGCACCCCCTGCTCTGAAGAGGGGAGGGTGCCTAGTCCATTGGAAAAGGTCAGAAAGTGACAGAAACACCACCGAAATGGATCGGGAACAGCATGGAGAGGATGTCTTGATGCATCTTCTACAGGAGCGTAGCTAACGGCTCATGGGCCCTGGTGCAAGAGTTCAGCTTGGGCCCCCCTTCCCTCAGTGCTTTGTGTGTCTTCCCATACGGCACAAGGGTCTTTGGGCTCCCTCAGGCTCCTGGGCCCGGTAGCGACTGCTACCTCTGCACCCCCTATAGCTACGCCCATGATCTTGGACTCCCAGGTCGCTGCTGGGAACCATGTTGTCCGAGTTTTACGCCACTTTTACAGACTGACAAAAATACGCACAAGCATTCTTTCCTGTATATTCAATTGCATATAAAGTGCAAGTGCTGCCAAAAATTACAAGCAAGAGGCACTCCGAAACAGCCTGTATATCATATAAAGGAGGGCCCCATTCACATTGTGGTACAATTGTTCAGGTAGTGGGGCTCCTACACTCATAGAGCCTATGCACTAAGTGAAAGGGCTCCCAAAAATTACAAGGAACTAGCACTCCAATACACTCTTTATTATACATAAGGGAGGGCATCATACACACCCTTGAAAAATTACGATTGGTGGCCTGCTGGTGACCCTAAAAAACATTTGGAGCAAGGGCCTGCTGGTGATCCTCTAAAACATTAGGGGCGAGGGCCTGCTGCTTAGCATTGCAAAAAATGACGGGCGAGTGTCTGCTGTTGAGCTGACCCTGTAAAATTTTGTACGTGAGGGCGTGCTGCTGAGCTGACCCTGTAAAATATTGTAGTTGAGGGCATGAAGGTGAGCTGACCCTGTAAAATATTGTACGTGAAGGCCTGCTGCTGAACTGACCCTGTAAAATATTGTAGTTGAGGGCCTGCAGGTGAGCTGACCCTCTAAATTAATGTAGGTGAGGGCCTCCAGGTGAGCTGACCCTCTCAAATACTGTAGGCGAGGGCCTGCAGGTGAGTTGACCCTCTAAAATATTGTAGGTGCGGGCCTGCAGGTGAGCTGACCCTCTCAAATATTGTAGGTGAGGGCCTGCAGGTGAGCTGACCCTTCCTGAAGAGGAACATAAGGAGATCTTGTGCACTGATTCCCAAACTCTTCAGCATCCACAGTCAGAAGAAGATGACGGTGGGGAATGGCAATTAGTGTTTCATGAGGTGGATGATGTGGATAAGACACAGTTGTCAATAAGTGAGGTTCTTGTTAGGTCAACAACACAAGTCAGGAGGATGACCCGAGTGAGGAAGTGGAAGAGGGGGTGGTGAGGATGACATCACTGACCCAACCTGGGAGGGTGGCAAGCCAAGCAAGGACAGCAGTACAGAGATGGAGGCATCCACAGCATTGCAACAGGCTGGAAGAGGCTATAGGATGGCAAAAGGGAGAAGGCGGGCCACACCAAATAGGCCCGCGTACAAATGTCCTTAACCCAGACCTTTGAACGTAAGCACAAATACCCTGCCACCCACCCACAGACCATAGCACTAAATGCACACCTTTAAAAATTGCGGTCCTGGAAATGTTGCCATTTAGGCGTGTGGACACTGAGGCTTTCCTCAGCCTTATGGCGGCGGAGGTTTCTCGTTACTCAGTCCCCAGCTGCCACTATTTTTCTCGGTGTGCCGTCCCCGCATTACACCAGCAATTGTGTCCCGTAACATCACCCGACAGGCCGTGCTGAAACTCATTTGCTTAGCTGAAAAACAGCATACTGCCACAGAGCTGTGGCAGGGTATAAGGGACCAGACTGAGCTGTGGCTCTCGCCACTCAACCTACAACCAGCTATTGTTAGTTGTTGTGTCTGATAATGGCCATAACTTGTTGGCAGCTTTGGAGCTTGGCAAGCTCACACACATGGCAATCATACAGCATATATGTCCCATGCACAACAAACATCCCAAATTTATACATTAATATAACTAAAAACATAACACACGGAAGTCGAGGTAAACCAATGGCATGACATGTTAATTAACTCATCAATAACCAAATAACAATAACATATTTTACATCCACAAAACATAATAATAATAGAACAGAATGTAATTGCGGATAAATTTACAACTGACAACGCTGGCTGCAGAGTACATAGTTCCTTGTGCAACCCAGGAGGGGAGATGAGGGGAACACACAGCAGTTCCAACAGAGGCAGGACAACACTCTCCAAGGCCTGGAACAGTTTCATGACACCCCGCCAGCACCCTCACCCTGATGCGCGGCCTAGTGTCACAAGGCGGGTAAAAATTTTGGAAGATGGTGCAGGAGTACAGAGCAGACCATGTTAGCGTCCTCAGTTATAGTTTGTGCCTAACTATTGGGTGTCCAAGCTGGACACGTGGCACAAACTGCCACTCTACACCACAGAGGTGCTAGCCTGCCCTGCCGCCAGCGTTTTGTCAGAGCGGGTATTTAGTGTTGCTGGGGGCAAAATAACTGATAAGCGCATCCGTCTGTCAACTGAAACTGCTGACAGGTCGACTCTTATAAAAATGAACAAGGCCTGAATTGCTCCTGACTTCTTTATTCCTCATCCTCCTCCATCATATCAACATGCTTTTTAGGCTGTCATTGCTCATAATGTTTTAGAGGGTCAGCTCACCTGCAGGCTTTCACATATAATGTTTAACAGGGTCAGCTCACCTAAAGGCCCTCGCAATTCATGTTTTTTAGGTTCATTTCACCTTCAGGCCCTCACATATAATGTTTAACAGGGTCAGCTCACCTGCAGGCCCTCGTAATTCATGTTTTAGAGGGTCAGCTTACCTGCAGGCCCTCGCATATAATGTTTTAGAGGGTCAGCTCACCTGCAGGCCCTCACATATAATGTTTTAGAGGGTCAGCTCACCTGCAGGCCCTCGCATATAATGTTTTAGAGGGTCAGCTCACCTGCAAGCCCTCACATATAATGTTTTAGAGGGTCAGCCCACCTGCACGTCCTCACAAATAATGTTTTACAGGGTAAGCTGCCCTGAAGGCACTAGCAAATTATGTTGTAGAGGGTCAGCTGCCCTGAAGGCACTAGCAAATAATGTTTTAGAGTGTCAGCTGACCTGAAGGCCCTTCCAAATAATGGTTTTAAGGGTTAGTGCACCTGGAGGCCCTCTGCTACATTCTTTAACTCAGTTTCATCGCTCCCAGGGCCACGGCCTTTGCGTGCACCATCAGCATCACGGCCATTTCCACGGCCCTTAGTGGCCGCCTTCTTAATACTAGATGTTATATATGCTTAAAAGTTTGTCACACATACAGTAGTGTAGGATTTGTAAGTGTATGCGCCAATAAATTAAAAAAGGTATTTGGAATGTGCACACATTACACAGGAGATGTTGCCCTGATAATGTCACAGACCAGCATACACAGTCTACGGATAAAGTACAATATATGTCAGTGATATGTATTAAACGCACACACAGTGCATGTGGCACAAATTATTTAAATTTGCGCTACAGACACTGTTCTCTGATGTAGTACAGAATTTGTCACAGACAGACACACAGTATGGACACTAGATGTGGCCCAGATTATTGGAATTTGCGCTACAGACACTGGTTTCGGATGCAGGACAGTATATGTCACAGAAACCCACAGAATATGGACACTATATTAGGCCCAGATTGTTGGAATTTGTAATACAGACACTGTTTGCAGATGTTCTACAGTATTGATTATTGGAATTTGTAATACATTAATTTGGGACAGAACAGTATTAAAGACACAGGGCCAGATTCATCATTACACTTACATCTTACTCCACTTTTACATATGCCTAAAGTCACTTTTGGCTAAGGCCTCTTGCACACGACAGTATTTTGCGGACCGTATACTGGCAGTTTTTTCAGTTCAGTATACTGAACCATTCACTTCAATGGGTCTGCAAACAATACTGAAGTGTCTCCATATGCCTTCCGTTTCTGTTTTTCCGTTCTGTTTAAATATAGAACATGTCCTATTCTTGTCCGCAAATCACGTTCAGTGGCTCCATTCAAGTTAATGGGTCCGCAAAGAAAATGGAAAGCATACGGAAAGGCATCCGTATGACTTCCGTATCCGTTCTTGCTGAACAATCTATTGAAAATTTAAAGCCCAGCCCAATTTTACTATGTAATTACTGTATACTGTATATGCCATACAGAAAAACGGAACCGAGACGGAAACACAACGGAAGCAAAAAACTGAAAAATGGATCTGTTATAAACAGACCGCAAAACACTGAAAAAGCCATACGGTCATGTGCAAGAGGCCTAAGTCAGATTTATTAATGGTCCTTTAATACTGTGATAAATGTGGTTTGACGGTAGAAGTTTATCCTTACAAAAGTCGCATGTCTTTATGAAAAAGTCACATGTTCTATTAAAAAGTCGCATAAGATAAGCATGGACCCCCCTGGAGTGAAATTGCTGGAGTTTTTTTGCGACTTTTTAAATGGTCGCAATAGTATATCTGTCTAGAGATTCATTTACATAAGAAAACATGCCCACTTTCACACTTTCACAAAACTGGAAAGCTTAGATCAGAGCTTGAAAAAGTCGCAAAAAATGCGCAATTTTACTGATTGCGCATTTTTTTGCGACTTTTTCACTCCATTAAAGGGACTTTAGCTAATGATAATTCTGGCCCACAGTCTGCGGATGATGTACAGTATATGTCACTAATAGGTATAAAATAAAAATATCTTGCTGCTGTGAAACACACACAGTAGTCCTAAAAAGGACTTTGGGGTCTTTGAAAAGCTTTTGGTAGTAAAAGCAGCAAATGTCTCTCCCTGCACTATCTGTCCCTTCCAAAGCACTGTCCCTGAGACTGCAGCAGGTAAATAGATTGCTGCTCTAAAACACACACACAAAGTAGTTCTTAAAAGGACTTTTGGGACTTGGAAAAGCTTTCTCAGAATTAAAACTGTGAAATTCGCTCCCTACACTGTCTTTTCCTTCCTACACTCTGCTCTCCCTGTCTACATCTGAGCCGAACATGCGTCATCGGGTGCTATATAGCACCCGATGACGTGTTCCAGCTAGCCAATCACTGTAATGCCAGCAGCCAACATGGCTACTGGCATTACAGGGAGGGCAGTACTTACCTGCACCTTTATTGGATGCATAAAACCCGCGAAACGTGCGGGGCGGAGACTCGAGCATTGCGCTCGAGCACATGCGGTACTCAGTCGAGTACCGCCATGTGCTGAGTATAGCGATGCTTGAGCCGAACAGATATTCGGCCGAGCATGCTGGCTCATCACTACTGTGGACCCATTCATTTTAATTGGGCTGCAAAAGATGCAGATAGAACAACATGTGCTGTCCATATCCACCCATCCGTTCCATGGCCTCACAAAAAAAAGAAAGAACATGTCCTATTTTTGTCCATTTTGTGTACAAGTATAGGACATTACTATAGGAGTTTTAAAAAATGGCAGCATGCACTCGGCTGGTATCCATGTTTTCTAGATCCGCAATTCGAAGATTATTGTATATTAGTCTGCCGTCTAGGTAACCTCATAGTTAGTTGTCATCTTGTAGCTTTGTCTAGAGCTGATATGGTGCCCTTATGGTTAGTTGCCATCTTATAGTCTTGCCTAGAGCTAACATGGTGACTTCATGGTTGGTAGTGCATGTTCAAATCGCAAATTTTAATCGCGAATATCGCCACTTTGAGAATTCGCAAAGATTTAGAATATAGTGCTATATATTCATATTCGCAAATATTCTAGATTTTTTTTCATCTGAACCCATGATCCCTCCCTGCTTCTTGCTTGTGAGCCAATCAGAAGGCTGCAATATCTTTGTCAGAGCTTAGCAACATCCCTAGCAACCAATAGGGAAGTTGCCTACCCCTTACTATATAAGAACCTCCCCAGCAGCCATTTTCTGCAGGTTTTTTCAGTTCTAAGAGAGAGACAGCAGTATCATTGCTGTGCTCTGTGCTTTGCTGTGTCACATTACGTTAGTTAGTTAGTTAGTTAGTTAGTTAGTTAGTTAGTTTATATATATATTACAGATAATTAGTGGGAGATAGTCAGTAGGTTATATAGTGATATAGTGTAGCTGATAGGTTCCAGTGCAGGGTGTTAGGTAGTGTGATAGGGATTACTGTGCTGTGATAGGGATTACTGTGCTGTGATAGGGATTAGTGTCTCTGTTAGACACACTGCTGTGATGTCAAAACAATACTTAGTGCTCCAATCAGTAATATCTACTCAGACCTGATAAAACGTGAAGTTGCATGTATTGCGCAAAAAATATGAGTATCAGTTTGCCCAATCGCGAAAATAATAATCCAGTGCAGGGTGTTAGGTAGTGTGATAGCTTCTGCTGTCCATACATACATGCTACACACATAGTGCTGTGATGTCACAAGTTCACAACAATACTTAGTGCACCAATCACTAATATGTAGTCAGACCTGCTAAAATGTGAAGTTGCACGTAATGCACCAAAATATTTGCATCATTAGTGCCGATTTGCGCAATCACGAATATATCGAAGCACTCTATCTGCATATAGAGCTATTGTAATGTTCTGCTGTGCCAACCATTTTCTCCAGTCTCAGGAAACTTCTAGCAGCTTGGAAAATGCAGCAAAAGTGACCCACGCCTGTATTGTGCGCGCAATTCTTAAATTTGCGAATTTATGACGCATATTCGGCCAAATATTCACAAAATATCGCAAATTTAAATATTACCCCTGCCGCTCATCACTAATGGTTAGTTGCCATCTTGTAGTCTTTCCGAGGGCTGAAATGATGGCCTCATGCGGAACTATGTTTTGAACCTTAGGATGATGTCATAGAAAAGCTCATACTGTTTTTTATCTGTGATGGTGACAATGGGGTGAACTAGGTATTTCTCCGGGGTTCACATCTTGCCGTCTTGGTGGGTTGTATAGTGGCTAGTAGCTATGGGAATGACTTTATTGCTGGTTCTTTGCTGGAGCTGTTTTGACTTTATACCAGTTCGGGGATGTGGCGAGTTGAGACTGCTGGGCTGTAGGCTTATTTTTATGCAATGGATGTGGGGTGGTTAGCCATTCAGTTATAGAGGGTTGCAGATACTTTTTACCACATTTAAATTCTAATTATGATCCTCTTATATCTAATAGTGTTGATCACGAATTTTCGAATTGCGAATTTTAATCGCGAATATCGGCACTTCGAGAATTCGCGAATATTTAGAATATCGCAAAATATATTCGCTATTGCGAATATTCGTTTTATGCGAATTTTCGCAATCAAGAAAATAATGAGTGGAGATTACGAATTTGCGAATTTTCGAATATATGCCGAATATTCGGCCAAATATTCGCGAAATATCGCGAATTCGAATATTGCCCCTGCCGCTCATCACTAATATCCAATCTCTTAGTAAATAGAGTTACTGGAATACAATAAGACGTGAACCCTGATTTGTTTGCAAGACGGACACTTTTTCAAATAGTAGTAGTATAGGAAGGATCGGCACTCAAAGTGTACACTTGAGAAAGGCTCATACAGCCGAAACACGTGTAGTGTGTTGCCTCACACAATGGCGAATAAAGAGAGAACTTGAAGAAACATTACTTGAGTGCCGATCCTTCCTATACTACTACTATTTGTGAGTACGCCGACTCGGATACGGGCACCGCCTCCATTGTGGAGTAAGTGTGGAGTGCCGCCTGCTCTTTCTTCGGACACTTTTCATTGAGATAATTTTGATGCATAAGGCCAATTATTATGTACATCTTATTCTGCAATATATAACTAGCCCCGGGGCGTTAGCTAAAGGCCTGCAGAGTTACCAGTCGCACCCCGGCTCTGGCCCCTTTGCCTCCAGTATTACAGTGGTAGTTGGGGGGGGCTGTTGCGTCGGGTATGCCTTGAGTGCTATAAGGAATCTGAATAATTTAAACCTGAATTGTCAAATCTTTATTTATTTTTACCATTAGTCAATGTTTTTTTCCAAATATCACTTGACAGCTATAACGGCCACCGCACACCGCGTCGCCTGACAATTGATGCAGGCGGCTTTCACTATTTTCCCGGATCAAGTCCAAGGTATGGCGTGTTTTGCTTTAAGGTAATACAAGCTCCTGACAGCCATCCTTATTTGCATGCGTTAGCCCTGATAACTGGGACCGACGTGCTGTCCCTAAGTGGCGCATTATCAAATCTACATCTCAACGTGATTATTTTTTTTTTTGTTAAGGAACCACAGAATCCATGTTATGCATACTAGATTACATTACCGAAAATCCTCACATCACTCATCGCTGGCTCTCCTGGTCGCCAATGATTGTTGGAGTGTTTGGAGAGAGAGAAGAAGAAGAAGGGGGGGGGGAAGCTTCATATTATCATTCACCGAAAGTCATATAATATAGTTGAGCAATGACTAGACCCAATATTAGTGGAGGTGCTAGAAGACCGTCTTTTGCCTTGCTTTGCCCCGAGGCTGAAGTGATCTCTAGTTTGTCCTATCTGTCAGTCTATTTGATCTCCAAATGAATTGCTTTTGATAACAGTTATATAAATGCAGAACGGTTCCGCTGGGCTTCCTTAAATGAGACTCGGCTCTTTCATCTCCTAGTCATTTCAAAAACCAGATAGACTTGTTAGAGGTTTTAATGCACTGATTTAGGATTCAGCTTGCCAGGACCCAGTCTGAATTTATTTAGCAAGATATAATTTTTTTTTCTTTTTCTTTTTCGTAAAATGTCCATAAGAAAGAATAAAAGATCTGGAAATCCTCAATTATTGATTGCCCAGTAATGAAGGTAAAGGGCGGTGAATAGACTTTGCTCTTAGAAACAAACTTTTACTTTATATTAGTTCTCTTAAGTTATATATGAGCCTTTGGTATATTCAAAAAGTTCTGACTTCCGTCCCTGAGATATATATTGAAGACATGTTCAAGATTTTACTATGGATGGTCTCAGGGGTGCACCACCAATGAGGACAGGTGAGGCAATCGCCTCAGGCAGCTAGAGGCAAGAGGGGGGGCAGCTAAAGAGCCATGGGCTGAAGGGAAGGGGTTAGGTAATGAAATTTGCATTGGGAAGGTGGGGCGCCATTTCAGTTTTCACCTCAGGCAGCAGAAAGCTTGGTGCACCCTTGGATGGCCTATCCTCAGGAAAGGCCATCCATATCTGATCGCAGGGGGTACCGCCCATATAGGCAGACCACGCCATTGCTATGGGGCCCGCGGCACAGGGGAGCCCGGAGCTCATGGAAGGCCCATCCCCTCTGCACAAGACAGACAGTTTAACTTATCCTTGTGGGCTTGGGCTCCGGCTCCCCGCCCTCCCCCTCCCTCCTGCTACTATGGAGCAGCCGGTGAGCTGTTTGCAAAGAGCACACAGGACAAGACTCTGCCTGCACGCTCTCCAGCTCAGCAGGTGTGATGATGACGTCATCACATTGTGCCTGCTTCTGGAGAGGCTGCAAGGTAAGTGTTCAATTTTTTTCTTTTTTATTGCTGGATTGGGGACACTAAAGGGGGCAAAACTACTGGATGGGACACTAGTAAAGGGCACAAAACTACTGGATGGCGCACTAAAGGGGGCAAACTACTGGATGGAGCACTAAAGGGGACAAACTACTGGATGGGACACTAAAGGTGGAAGAACTACTAAATGGGGCAGTAAAGGTGGCAGGTGGCAAAACTACTGGATGGGACACTAGTAAAGGGCACAAAACTAAGGGGCCAAAACTACTGGATGGGACACTAGTAAAGGGAAAAAACTACTGGATGGGGCACTGAAGGGGGAAAAACTACTGGATGGGGAACTAAAGGGGCGACAATACTGGATGGGACACTAAAGGTGGAAGAACTACTAAATGGGGCAGTAAAGATGGCAGGTGGGGAAGTAAAGGTGGCAGGTGGCAAAACCACTGGATGGGACACTAGTAAAGGGCACAAAACTAAAGGGGGCAAAACTAATGGATGGAACACTAGTAAAGGGAAAAACTACTGGATGGGGGAACTAAAGGGGCAAAAACTACTGGATGGAGCACTAAAGTGGGCAAAATTACTGGATGGGGCACTAGTAAAGGGCACAAAACTACTGGATGGGGCACTAAAGGGGACAGAACTATTGGATGGGGCATTAAAGGTGGCAGAACTGCTGGATTGGGAACTAAAGTGGGCAAAACTACTGGATGGGACACTAAAGGGGGAAAAACTACTGGGTGGGGTACTAAAGGCGGCATAACTACTGTGAAAAGGCAGGCACATGCCGCAGCAGCAACATTCTGCAGATGTATGTAAGGTCTCTTCTAGATGGGCTTTAATCTGCACAACGTTGAAGGTGGCTCAAAGTTTTTGTGCCGCTTACATAACAAAAAAGTGCCTTACTCCTATACAGCACTGTCATATCAGCGGTGTATGATGGTGTATGAGAATACAGATAATAAAAGTTGGTCAATAATAATAAAAAAAAAAGATTTATCCCTAACAGTTTCAGTAGGTCGTGTATACATTTCTTTATTGACAAATGGGGGTGTGACGGGGGGGGAGCCAGGACAGGAGGTGGGTTGGGCCAGGGGAGGGTAGCGGGTGGAGTTAGGGGCCCAATTCAGATTCTTGCTATGGAGCCCAGTGACTTCTATGTACGCCCCTATCTGATCGATGGAGATCTGTCATGCGTAAACCCTGCCAATCAGCTGTTCTGCAAGCTCCAGCACCAGACATAACAGCTCCACCTGTTATGTAGTGGACAGAGCTGGTTACTGCCGGACCCCACCTCATATAAAGGAAATGAGAGCAGCACAGCAGTTATCAGCTCTGTCCACTGCATATTAGACAGCACCGCTTTATTCAGGATCTGGAGCTACTGCAGAACAGCTGAACGGTGGGGCTGCAGGGTGTCAGACCCTCTCCAATCAAGTTCTAACGTGACGATCAGCCTTCATCAGTCAAAAAAACCTAGAGAGCCCCTTTAAGGGGTAGTCTCATGAAAACAGCTCCTGCATGTACGTCCTATTATGATGAATAATGTCATAGAGCAAGGGACAGTGATACAGAGCCAGCAATATACTATTAGCTTCCCAATACAGACCTCCATTTCTAAATAAAAATTGGACATTGCTTTGGAGCATGTGCGTCCTTTAGTTCCATTGTCATATTTTATTAATTCAAAACCAGTGTGTCTCAAGCATTGGATCTCATGGGGTTCCAGCATGGGTTCCTGGCCCCCTTCTCATCCTACAACCCAGTGTGGTGACATCAGTAAGTTCCCATAACCCTCCTTTCTCATTTGCATGTAGTCAGATTGAAGGCCCCCATTGCTGTGCCCCTCTTGTTCTATGTTGGATACAGCTCAGTATGTACAGTGAAATTTAAAGACACTACACCCACACCTCGTGGGGTAAAAGAGGACAAGGAAAGGGTGCTACCTCTTGTGCCGTAGACAAGAATCAGGGGTGCACCTAGCCTTTCTGCTGCCTGAGGTGAAAATTAAAATGGTTCCCCCCTCCAGTCCTACTGTTAAAGGCATACTGTAATACTATAGAGAGATGAGCACTTCCGCAATGGAAGCGCTCATTTCCATGGCCCTGCCACTGCCACCACTTTTTTTAGGTTTTGCTGCCTGAGGCAATCGCCTCACCTGGACTTATTGGAAGGGCACCCCTGACAAGGATACAATAAACATTGAAAAAAACGCATTGACACTTAGGTCTGCTGTCACCTAGAGTACTTATACCAATAGTAGATGCTACTCTAAAGAGCACTTCATGTTCAAACACACCTATAAGAAGAGTGCCAAACTGCAAGCCTTGTTGCAATACCATTAGTCCATCAAGTTAGTTACAGGACGGTAGTGATGTGCGGCATAGGCAATATTCGAATTTGCGATATTTGGTGACTTTTTTGGCTGAATATTTGTCATAAATTCGCAAATTCGAGATCTCTACTCATTATTTACTTGATTGCGAAAATCGGCAATGTAATATATTCGTGATAAAAACTCGCGATTAGAATATTCGCGATCAAAACTAAGGGGTAGGCAACTTTCAGGTTGTGTTCAGGTTTAGAACGTCTATGCCTCGCTTCAGGCTCTGATTGCACAGCGTGCAGACCACTCGTGTCTTGTTGTTAGCACATTGTCTGAAGAACTGCCACACCAGGGAATTCCTTGGAGCTGGCTTTGGTGTGCTCAGTCCCTGGGTGCGGTGGGCAGTAGCAGGCGTACTGGCTAAAGGACGGCGGCTCTGCTTTTGCACCCTGCTCCCTCTTTTGCTGTGCTGGTGGCTCTGTGTGACCACCACCTCTTCCTCCGAACTGCACAAGTCACTCGCATGACCTTGATCCATGTGGGGTCTAGGACCTCATCATCCTCCACATCATCTTACGCCCATTCTTCACCCCTGCCCTCCTTGTCAGTCTGCACACTGCAGAAAGCCGCAGAAGTTGGCACCTGTGTTTCGTCATCATCAGAGATGTGCTGCGGTGGTCTTCCCATGTCCACATCCAGAAACATAAGTGGTTGGGAATCTCTTCCACTTCTGGGGCAGGGACATGTGGATTGCCCACGGAAACCCTGCCAGCAGAGTCATCAAAAAGCATAAGAGACTGCTGCATGCCTTGGGGCTCAGACTGATTGGCTGATTTGCAAGGGGGTGAGGTGACAGACAGATGCCAATGGGCTGCAGGTGCCAACTCTGCGCTTTCAGAGTGTAAGACAACATGAAGACAGAGACACTGTCAGCCAATCTACTACCGCCTGTACAAAATAACCACTGACAAAATAACGCTGAATGTTCGGTCGCCTACGCGCACCTGAGGAAGGTGTTTGATTTGGGCTTGTAGCTGGCACAGATCGACCACGTCCTCTCCCTGCAACAGGAGCTCCACTAACACAAGCAGCACCACTACCAGGGCCACGTCCCTTACTTAACACTCTCCTCATTCTTTGAGGTCACCCATTGAACTAACAGACGGATTTACAAAATTTATTTCCCTGTCACGTATGCAGTGCAGGTGTACTTAAAAGAAAAAATGGGTATATGTTACCCAACAATGCAACAGATGGATTTACTAAATTTATTTCCCTGTCAGGTATGCATTGCAGGGGTACTTCACAGCAAAAAATGGTTATATGTCAGCCAACAATCTAACCGATGAATTTACTAAATTTATTTCCCTGTCAGGTATGCAGCAGTGCAGGTGTACTTCACAGCAAAAATGGTTATATGTCAGCCAACAATCTAACAGATGGCTTTACTATATTTATTTCCCTGTCAGGTATGCAGCGCAGAGATACTTCACAACATAAAATTTGAATATTTCACCCCCTGAACTCACAGACGGATTACCTATATTATTTTTCCTTCCCCTGGCGCATTTGCAGTGCAGGGGTACTTAAAAAATCTGTATATGTCTCCCACTGAACTACCAGAAGGATTAAATTATTGTACCTGGCACATATTCAGGTGCAAGTGCACTGCACACAAAAACTGGTCACTGACGCCCACCTAACTAACAGACGGATTAAATATTATTTTTGTGTGTCAGGGGTACAAAAAGGTTGCATTGCACCCACAAAAAAATTGGTGTAGGTCACAGATTTAACAGCCAGTTCAGATTTCTTTCTACTCTCTTCCTCACAGCGGCAGCCTGCTTCCTATCCCTGCACTCAAGGCCGGCCTTTGGGGTGTGCGAACCATGGCAACAGGGGAGCCCGGGCGGCCGACACAGCTCACAGACGCAGTTAGTCTCTGACTCTCTACCAGGGCCGGCGCCGCGCTACCATAAGGCAGACCAAGCGGGCACGGCTGCCTTATGGTGCCAGCGTCCCCTGTGCAGGGTGGAAAAAATTAGTGACCTTTTTTTTTTATTTACCTCACTTGCTGCAGCCTGCAAGTTGCTAGCCACCGTCTGGCCTCCTGAGTCCCGCCCATCTCCAGCCTGCTGCTTGTGATAGGTAGCCACTCACTGGCACTGCCCTCTGCCTCACGGCAACATGGGCTCAGGGCAGGCTACGGGGGAGGCCACGGGGGCGTGACTACTGGTGAGCGGTGCCGCGGCGGTGGGAAGCAGGAGTGCGGCCGCAGATCCTACTAGAGGTGAGCTGACTGACTGTGTTGTGTCTACAAAGCCATCAGCCGCCCTCAGCCAGAGCCAGATTGAAGACGCAGGTCACGCAGCCAGCAGCAGGACAGCCTGGACAGGAGTCAACTCAGGACAGCTGTTAGGGACAGGGTAGTTGGTGATGATGAATACATGATGAATCATTCATGTTACAGTGTCTGGACTCTGGACTGGAGTCTGTTGGTGATCTTCTAAGTTCTAAATGATGAGAGAAGTCTTCCATTAAATGCAGGCAGTGGCCTAGCTAGCAGCCTTGAAAATGTACCAAGGGCAGGCACAGTAACATCCAACTCAGTGGCCTAGCGCTCATCTTCTCTGAGAAGCTGAGCGCTAGGCCACTTGGTTGGATGCTGCTGTGCCTGCCCTTGGTACATTTTCATAGCTGCTAGCTAGGCCACTGCCTGCATTTAAGGGCCCATTCAGACGGCTGTATAAACTGATCCGTACCCGTTCCGCAATCTGTACCCGTTCCGCCAAAAGATTATGGCCCATAACAGGTCAGATTTAGCGTTAGGACCACTCACGGGACAGCCTTGGCGTGGCGAGTGGCTTATTACCTTTTGATCAAAACGTACACTAATGTCCTCTTACAGCTTCTATCTTGGGCAGAGTTCTGGTTGCAGAGTGCTGTTGCATTTTTTTTCGTTTGTATGTATAATTGCCATAGCTACGTGCACCTGCATACAGGGACGTGCTGACTGACCCCCCCTTGTGTTTCTGTTTAGTATGTGTTGGAGGTGTGACAACCTCCTTTTCAGTCGTGCACACCTGACTAGTTTGTCTGCCCTAGAGGCTGGTTTTAATCAAAGTATAAAGCTGACTGTGCATTCACAGTACCTGCTAATAGCCATCTGGCTCCAGGAGGAGTGCACAGTGGGCTCAGCATGCATGTTGGTACCTGCATCCCTGGATCTAATGGAGACTGTTACAGCACCAGAAAGGGTTAATAAGTATGGTTTATCCCAGCATCCCATGCATGCTGGGCCCACACTCCCTGGATTTTATGTGGCTGTCATGGCCCCTAACAGGTAAGATTCAGCGTTAGGAGGATTTTATGTGGCTGTCATGGCCCATAACAGGTCAGATTTAGCGTTAGGACCACTCACGGGACAGCCTTGGAGTGGCGAGTGGCTTATTACCTTTTGATCAAAACGTACACTAATGTCCTCTTACAGCTTCTATCTTGGGCAGAGTTCTGGTTGCAGAGTGCTGTTGCATTTTTTTTCGTTTGTATGTATAATTGCCATAGCTACGTGCACCTGCATACAGGGACGTGCTGACTGACCCCCCCCCCCTTGTGTTTCCGCCAAAAGATTAGCTCGCACATGGCGCCTGAACACCTAAGGCCAGCCCTGCCTGCACTAGTAAGAGCTGACGTGCGGCGCTACGTGACTCCAGCTTATATAGAGGCTGGGTCACATGCTGCACTGGCCAATCACAGCCATGCCATTTGTAGGCATGGCTTTGATGGCTTCTAAGGGCACACAGCTTAAACGCTTGTTAATTGGCTGCCCTGCAGCCTTTCAACAAGCATTATTAAATGCCCGAACACCGAACTCGAACCCAAACTTTTACGGCAAAGTTCGGGTCCGGGTCCAAAAAACTCTAAAGTCCGTTACGAACCAGAACTTTACAGTTCGGGTTCGCTCAACACTAATCATAAGATTCTTAACCATCCAAGACAACAGTTCCTGATGCCCCTGTCGCACCGTTGTGAATGCCACATATCTAGTCAGGTTTTCACCTCCCATTAAGAGAATCTGTTCATTAGGATTATGCTGCCCTATCTGAGGGCAGCACAAAGTAGTGACAGACATCTTCATTAGTTGTGTCATTTGCAGTAGATTCCATAAAATGTAACTTTATTTGGTGCAGTCTATGGAAGATGTCCAGAAAATACAAGCTGACTTGAACACTCTGAGTGATTGGCCATCAACTTGGTAAATGAGGTTCAATGTGGATAACTGTAAATGTATGCATCTTGGTAGTAATAATCTCTATGCTTCATATGTCCTAGGAGATGTAACACTGAGACAGTCACCTATAGAGAAGGATTTGGGTGTCCTTGTACATGGTAGATTAAATAATAGCCCAAGCGCAAAAAGAAAAATCCAGCTCAGGTCAGGTGAAAAATATTTCACACTTTATTCCAGTGGTTATAAAACTTCCATATGACAAGACTTGTGCAGTTACGCATTTCAGACCTCTGGTACATGTGGGTCCTTCCTCATGACAAGCACCCTGCTGTATTTATTAAATAATAGCATACAATGTCAATCAGCTGCTTCTAAGGCCACCAGGATATTGTCCTGCATTAAAAGAGGCATGGACTCGCGGAGCAGGGATGCAATATTACCCCTTTACAAAGCGTTGGTGCAGCCTCATCTGGAATATGCAGTTCAGTTCTGGGCACCAGTCCATAGAAATGACGCTCTGCAGCTGGAAAAAGTACAGAGGAGAGCGACTAAAATGATAAAGGGGCATGGAGGGTCTTAGTTATAAAGAAAGATTAAAATAATTACATTTATTTAGTCTTGAGAAGAGACATCTAAGGGGGGACATGATTAACCTATACAAATATGTAAATGCGACATACAAAAAATGTGGTGAAAAGCTGTTCCATGTAAAATGCCCTTAAAAGACAATGAGGCCCCGCCTCCGACTGGAGAGGAAAAAGTTCAGTCTCTGGAAGCGTCAAAGCTTCTTTACTGTAAGAACTGTGAATCTGTGGAATAGACTTTCTCAGGACGTGGTCACAGCAATAACAGTGGATGGTTGTAAAAAGGGTTTAGATGAATTCTTAAAAGTAAATTACATTAATGCTTATGAAAATGTTAAGAAATCTGAGTCTTGCTTCCTTCTGGGATTCGTGTCTCCACCTATCCCTTGGTTGAATTTGATGGATTTATGTATTTTTTCAACCTTATTAACTATGTAACTATGTAACACAAGCACAGAGTCCAGGGGCGGATTGGGAACTTTAAATGACCCTGGAAAAATAACAAAAAGCGGACCCGTGTTGTAGGTGGGTTCAAACTGACAGAAGTAGGCGGGGACAACCTTAGTAGGAGGTGCCTGCAATACTTTAGTCAGCGCAGAATACCACCCCAGCAGAACCAAATATCAATGGACAGCACAAAATACTGCTGCCCTTACCACAGTATTGAACTGTATCACCATCATGAGGGAAGTAATACACTTGAGTTCAGATGGGCACCTGCAGCCATTAAGCATCAGATCATTGTGTACACTGCTAGCGCCATCAAGAGGGCTTGAGTGGCCCCCTGGGCATCAGCCCACTAGGAAATTTCCCTGTAGGGTCTATGGCCAATCCGCCCCTGACAGAGTCCTTATATTCACAAGCGGTAGGCTACACTTGCTGCTGATTGACAGCTTTCTCCCTAATACTGCTCACAAGAAGAAAGTTGTGAATCAGTGGTGGGGAAGAAGGGGCAGAAAAATCTGCAATTCATGACTATCTAGGACTACAGATAGTGGGCACTTTATGTTGCCCTCAGGTAGAACAGCCATAAACCTGGTGAGAGATCCCCTTTAATCTAGAGATGAAACTAACTAGAACTGGCCTTTTCTCCATCAAACCTCGGCCGAGCACCACGTGTATTCATCGTATTGCTCGAGTCTCCTCCCCGCACGTTTGGCGCCTTCTAAGCAGCCATTCAAGGTCCAAGTAAGTAATTCCCTTCAGTGTAAGGCCATAGCAGTGTTAGCTGTAAGCCTTATATTCATAGAAAAAAATCCAATCCAGCTTTCCTTAAAACCGATTCCTTTATTGATTTCTTGTATACGTAAAATCCACGGACAATGTCAGAGTACACACAAGGTGACGCATTTCGGGCTTACAGAATCATGCCCTTCATCAGACATAGAATGTGCATAAAACCAGAACTTATATACATCAGCATAAAGAGGCAGATAACCACCCCCATCTTGATTGATCTAATAGTCCTCACCTGGGACCTGGGTCCTAGCTACCTCCCCAGGCTCCAGGGGAGGAGATCAGATCAGATAGGTGATTTATCACATTAAAAACAAAGGGAAAAAAAAAAACACTAATCATATTGCAAGATCAGGTCATGTTTCCTGTTTAACCCCTTAGGTATACATGTATCTAAAGAGAACATCCAAAAAGTTTCCCTACTGAGGAGCTTCCGCTTTCTATCTCCCCCTCTCATAGGTAGTGTCACAACTTCAATGCCCTGTGCACAAAAACCTGCAGTATTCCCTTTGTGAACAGTGGCAAAGTGAAGTGTTGCTGCAGAGACATTCCGTGTTGAAAAATGTGGGATGTCACTCAGATGTTTCCTAATACGTGTTTTCAATTCTTTTGTAGTGCATCCCACATATTGAAGTTTGCACAGCTTGCACGAGATGACATAAACTACAAATTCAGTATTGCAATTAATATACTGTTTGAGAGCAAATACATTGTTATTAGCCATTGAAACAACTTCTTTTGTCACATGCATATGTTGGCAGCAGATGCATCTCCTGCTACCACATTTATAATTGCCATGCGTTTTTGGCCATGGACATATACGTGGAACATTGCTGACAAACAAACTTGGACTTACTTTTTGTCCTATTGTGGGAGCTTTTCTAGATATGCATCTAATGCCATTTGACACTGTATCCTTCCATTCCTCATCAAAATTCAATACTGGGAGATGTTTCCGCAAAAATACGGCAGATTTGATAATACTCCCTGCTATAGCTAGTAATAAATGTTGTGGGTGTGTCCTCACGTGGTCTACACATTTTCCATTCAATTTTTGCATTGTGATTCCTTGTATTCATTCTCTTATTCTTATTATCTGTAGAAAAATCAGGGACTCTCTATCCTTGGATTTAACATATTCTATACTTTTAAGTATGTTATCCTTAATGTAACCTCTGACAGTGAGTCTACACATAATGTCTACTGCTTCCTGATCAAATAATGCTTCTGTGGAGCAGTTTCGTCTAGCTCTCATCATTTCTCCTGTGGGAATATTTTTAATGACATGCGGTGGGTGGCAGGAGGAGGCCTGGAGAATGGTATTCCCCGACGTTTTCTTTCTGTAGGTACAAGTATTGACCATATTATCAGAAGAATTCACTTCCAGATATAGGTCCAAAAAGTCAATTTTGACCTGATCACTTACATGTGTCAATTTTATAGAATCAGTGCAACCACTTAAATAGTGTATGCACTGAGTCAAAATCTCCACCTCCCCCTGCCAGACCCACAGCATATCATCAATATATCTCCCATACCATTTAATGCAGTTTGCAAAGGGTTTTTCTCCGAGAAAACAAAATTGCCTCTCCCACCTTGCCATATATATGTTTGCTATTGAGGGCGAATGCTTCGCCCCCATAGAAACACCAGTCAATTGAAGGTAGTATTTTCTATCGAACATAAAAAAATTATGTCCCATAAGTAGAGATGAGCGAACACCTGGATGTTCGGGTTCGAGAAGTTCGGCCGAACTTCCCGGAAATGTTCGGGTTCGGGATTCGAACTCGATCGAACTATCAGACGAACCCCATTGAAGTCA